>WOGR01007916.1:0-12120 GCA_015342045.1 Leptinotarsa lineolata | reverse complement strand
TATTTTTCATCAAATTTTGGTCGCACCTATTTAGAGGCACTCTGAATCTAGTGGCGTAGTGATTTTTTAAATAAAAAGATCGCTAATGAAAAATCCCGATTTTCGACTAAGAAAAAATATCGTAGTATGCCTTGAAACTTTAATAAACATTTCAAATTTTGTCCTAAGATATGCCTTTTAGTAATTGACATTAAAAAAAATATTAAAATTACAACAATATTAAAATTACAACTTCAAATTTTAGGGGGGTGTTTCCATTAAAAATGGGTGACACTTATATTGGAAGTAAGAGAGAGAAGTATATATAAATGACCTTCTAGATTACCAGACTCATCTCCTAATGATTTCCTTTCTTGTGAGTACCTGAGAAAATGTGTTTATCGGCATGAATTTCGAAGAGCTATATAAATCTTAACGGATTAAGGAGAAAATTATTCAACTTTGTGCTAGCATCACGCCAAATGAACTCAGAGATATGAGATCATCTCGGTCACAGATTTGGTCATTGTTTGGCACAACAATATGATTTATTTCAACTTCTCTTGCATTAGGTCTGTAGATTTTTTTGAGTTGCCATTTTCTTCAGTTTTCAGAAGTACCTACACGTTGTCTTTTATAGAACATTTTCTAAGCCCTCTTGATAAAAAAAACACAGCACCTATGTTTTCGTAAGAGAAATTATTTATTAGTTATCGCAGCACATAATCTACTGATGAATCGGTCGCCGTGCCCAGTGCGTAGTGCGATCTAGCAAATACACACACATTGCGAGAGGGGATACATCGACGTACAGTGGGTCAATCGTGTAGTTGCTATTTCGTCGCGAACAAATCTCTAATTTCAAACTGGTCGACTGCTATCGCATACCCCGTCCAGAATGCTTTGCGATTCGTATGTTCCGATTTTTATTTTCCATATCTGTATACGTATCGCTGTAGTCAGCAGGAATGTCATAACTGCTGTACGAGTATTTCTAAGTACCATAAATTGAAACCCGTCTACCTTTTTTTTGACAGATATTTTGTGTAAAGGATAATAAATAACAGTGTTTTGGAATATGAAGGGACCACTACGATGACCACTTTCACCTTGAATTTACTGCAAAACTCAAGTTTAAGAATTCATTGAAGTATTCATACTGAAAATGAAGAATATTATTGAATATATACATAATATGAACAGGCTGAGATGAAGTTGAAAATATTCACATGTATTTAAACATGTGTTCGATACTTTGTTTGGTTCATTTCACCTCAGCCCATTCTAATTTTTAACAAAGCTTTAACTTATTCCTGTATTGCATGTAGTTATCACTGAAACTGAAAACTGTAATGTACCTAAAGAAGAGAAATATGATTTCATGTATTATCTCTCATTGACTTCATTCCCTGCTATACATCATACATTACAATTTCAGTTGAACCTGGGCGATAAAAATACTGAAGCATCAGCGACAGAAAGCAAATATCTGATACTTCAAATGAAATGAAACAAAGTGAGAGATAGTCTTGAGAATGAGCGTGATAAGCCTGAAATTCAGAACGGAATGAGAACCAATTCATCACTGGCCTAGAGAGACTCTTTAGATTATCTGAATGCAACCAAAATGATTGATGAGTCCTGATTATAACCTGTAAATATCTACATGCCTGTTTTTTACCCTTGATAGAAATGATAAATTGCATTCAGAAGAGATTCTTATGTGCGTGAAATATTAGTACTCGTGTTTCATGATTGAGATGGCATCTTGAAATTTGAGAATTCATTTGGAAACTTTGTTATTGTACAGTGTTGAAAATGAAACTACCACTTGGCCATGTTTTCTCAAAATAATGTTTTAATTAACTCTGCTGCAATGCAGCCTATATGTAATGGATGAATTCATTTTTTATATGATTAACAAATTGAGTAGAATCCTGAAACACGTCAATTTCTAATTATGACATGATATTTTTCAAGCAAGATTTGAAATTTTCAAATAGAACATGGTTATCTAAGTGTGATGGCTCGTTTGAAAAGGGTTTTCAATTCTTTTTATCCACCAATATGAAATGATTTTGAAAGTATTCAACATCTTCATTGAAAAATATTACATCTTTGTGTCAACACGTATAACAGCAATATACAGGGGTGCGCAAAAGTCTGGAATATGATTAATATCTTTTTAACCAGTATTTTAGGAAAAAAAAATGCTGAAACACGTCAGTTGATTTCACACTGTACGCATTTTTTGGCAATAAAATGAATTCTTTTTTCTCAACCCCCCAGCTACAACCCTCCCCAACTTTTTTTTTCAAATGCAAACCTATGTCGTGTATGGGCTCATTGAAAAGCTCGTAAAAAATGGAATCTGATCATACCCTTCATTTTTATTGTGGTTACAACGAAATGAGAAAAAACCCTTTCAATAAAAGGCACAACTATCGATTCTGGAGTCAGGAAAACCCACACAGGATATGCGAAGCTCGTACGCAGCGTCCTCAGAAAGTAAATGTATGGGCAGGCATCATCAACCACAGAATATTAGGGCCATACTTTTTTGAGGAAACCTTACAGCTGCACGCTACTTACACTTTTTACGCTTTGAATCAGTCCCTGCTTTAGCTGTTATGTTTCCTAATGAAGGAGATCCAGATATCCTGACTGAAACACTTTGGTTCCAACAGGACGGCGCTCTCCCACATTTTGGTATTAATGTTAGAGAATATCTCGAAGAAATATTCGCAGGACGCTGGATTGGACGACGTGATACAATTGAATGGCCGCCAAGATCCCCAGACTCAACGCCATTAGATTATTTTTTTTGGGGATATATGAAAGACAAGGTTTATCAATATAGGCAGGCTAATATTGAAGATCTAAAAAGCAGAATCAGAGTGGAATCACATAACATACCGGCTGAGGCCATTCGGAATTCCATAGACGGAATTCCGAATGGCCTCAGCCTGCTAAGTAGAGAGTGGAAGACAATTTCAGCATCTGTTGCGTTAATTCACCCGTAGATAGCACTAAGTTAGGTATTTGTAACTTTTCAAAAGAGTTTTTTCTCATTTCGTTGTAACCACAAAAAAATAAAGAGTATGGTCAGAATCCATTTTTTACGAGCTTTTCAATGAGCCCACACACGACATAGGTTTGCATTTGAAAAAAAAAAGATGGGGAGGGTTGAGGCTAAGGGGTTGAAAAAAATTTCATTTCATTTCCAAAAAATGCATACAACGTGAAATCAACTGACGTGTTTCAGCGTTTTTTTCCTAAAACACTGGTTAAAAAGATATTGATTTTATTCCGGATTTTGCGCACCCCTGTATTTACATCGAAAACTGAATACTTGTTCGCGACAAAACCTAATGCGCCAAACACTGATTGTGTCTGTATTCAGAAGCTTTCGAGTTCTGTGAAGTTTCTTGACGTGTCAAGTGTCAGTGTCAAGAGTGAAGAAATGTATTTTATGTATGTATTATCATTTCTAGGGATTTAAGTCTAACCAAATAACCATTCTATGAACTGATTGATCTTAGCTTGAAAAAAATTTTCATTTCAATTTGCACCTCAACCATGAAAACTTTATTGGAAAAATCACCAACTCTTTCCACCGATCACTCCCTGCAGCACTTCCACCCCCTCATTACCCCTCACTCACCCTCGCCGCGATAGACGTCGTAGGCTTCTCCAACATATCCCACAGCCACTTTTGATACTGCGAACACTTATCCTCCCCGAACTCTTCCTCGTCGCGCTGTCGCAAGGACTCGGCTTCCTTGCGCATCTCTTCATGGACGTGCTCCTTACGCTGGTGGTACTTGTGCTGGCAGCACGACTCGAGGTAGAGCTCGTCGACGCCCCAGTATTCCAGATCGTCGCTGAACGCGAGCACGCACATTTCGTCCACCAGGTGAAGTTTTCCGGTTCGGTAGAAGTTTAAAATCGAACTGAACGATTTGGGGTGGCGGTCAAAGAAGTATTCGTTGTCGATGAGGGAGTAGTCGTCGCAGAGCTCGGTGAGGGACTCGTGGGTATTACAATCGCGGAGGCGGCCCAACCTGAAAATAAGAACAAGAATTCAGCGTCATTATCTTCGTCGTCATTAGTATCTTCATAAACATTTTCCTCATCATAATCATCGTTGCCAACTCGGTTGATTAAAGGGGCACTGAGAAAAGGGTTGCTTCCCCTGTATTTAAGGCATTTTCAGTAATCATCATTGTTCATGAAGGTCCAATACTTTATTTATACTCACACCAGTCATGATTTGTAAACAATTAGAACTGCTATAGAACTGCTCTTTCATCAGAAGAAAAATACCTCCATAGATACTCATAAAGCTTCCAAACAAAACAAAGCTGATGAAGATCACATAAAATCACTGGATTTAACCCCCTTTTGAGAGGATTATCACAAGTGATGCCGTAGATGCCCGCTAAGCAGTTCACACAGTCTGCCAAAACAGAGTTTTATCATGTCTTATTATCTGCTCATATGAAATATTTCATATTGAATCATAGTTTATATTTAGAAGGAAATGTATGTTGCATTATGTTAAGTAAGCTTGGGTCAAAAGTGAGTGAGTCCATTCGACCCTCCACCGCAACCTGCAAGGGTTTAGTGTGGCTCACACCTAATAACACTCGACCAAATAAACCCAGCTTCTCAACGAAGCCGATCAGATTATTTAGTGAGTGATCTTTCTGGCCAGATGGTGAGAGTGCGACTCTGCCAAACTCTGAAAACCGCAAAGCATGTGCGTGCTCTGCTGTTTCATCATTTTCCGAACAGAGGCACCACACAGTGTCTTCCGACAGTCTGCGTCTCTGCATATGATTCAGACGATAATGACCTATGAGGAGGCTTGTTAGAATTCGTAGTTCATCCCTACTGTAGTCCAACAACTTTTTGGTTTCAAGCTTCGAAGGGTGAAAGAACGCCTTGGGGTGAAAAAACGCCTTGGAGTGAGCCAATCCTGGATGATTTAACACGAAGTCCATAAATTTTCTTGCCAATGTCTTCTTGTTCAATGTTTGTTTAGCAAAGCCTAAATCAATGCCAATGACAGGTTCAAGTCCCATGAAGCTGCTTGCAGCCTCTCCTTTGCAAGAAGGTCAGCAGCCTCATAGCCTTCCAGGCCAGTATGATCAGCAACCCAGACCAGAGACAATTTGTTGAGTCTTCCTATTGAGGAGAGTGGTTTTTGGCAATTTACTACCGATTTAGACGTTGCTTGGTAGGAGCCAAGAGCTTCCAACGCCACTTGAATGTCCGATAAAATTTTATTGACTTGTGTATGTTGAATTCTACCAATCTCTCCTCACATAATTCAGTAGCATAGATTTTGTCCTGACTCACAGTCGCATAGCTTCCTAGGCAGATTGATATCTCTGTTCTGGGTCTACGACTGGAAACACCTGCGCCAGAACCTGAAGGTGTTTTTGATCCATCTGTAAACCAAGAACAATTTGCTTTTAATATATATTTCTCCAGGAGGATCCAGTCCTCTCTACTCGGGAAGAGTACTGTATAAGGCATAATGTCAGAGGTTATTTCCAGAATGCTGTGACTTCCAGTGTCAACCAGCACTCTATTGTACTCTACATTAGATTAACATGTACAACTGACAATGTGCACAAGTCTGTATACAGCTCATCTAGCCCCTTCCTTCAGAAAATTTGGAGAGGAGGTAGACCTAGAAGAATCTCCATGGCCGCTGACGGTGTGATACTGATGGCACCACAGATGGTCAGGCAATCCTGTTTCTGTAAGCCTGAGACATTTTCTGTAAAGCCTTCGGCCACCAGGCAATTGCTCTATGAGAGATCATTGGTCTGACAATCATCATATAAATCCAATGGGACCTTAACCCCAAGTTTAGTGAACAGTCTAGCTTTATGTGAAACTTTTTCCAAGTGAGCGTTCCAGGTGAGTTTTTTCATCAAGGACATTGCCAAGATATTTCACTTCCGTTCCAAATTGAATGACCTCACCATTGAAGGAATGTGGCGTTGAATCGTCCGATTTTCTCCTCCTGGTGAAGGAGATTATCACCGTTGTGCTGGGATTGACAGACATTTGCTTCCTCTGGGACCAACTGTGAACAACATCTATCATACAAGCTATCCTTCCCGATGTGGACCTTGCCAAGGTGACAAGGTCATCTCCATACGCTTGCAGATCTACTTTTCTTGTGTTTAGGGCATCAAGCAGACTATCCATCAGAAGCGACCACAGGAAGGAAGATAGTACCCCAAGTTGAGGGCAGCTCCTGGTGACTCTGAACTTAATGGCCTCGTCTTGAAGAGCCATAGTTGCAGTTCTGATAAATGATAGGTATATTTGGAATCTCTGGCGTGGAATGAATCTATTGAATACTTTTCCAAGACCAGAACAAGGATAATGTCTTGACATGCATTTCACTATTCAAGTTAGCATCATCAAAAGATGACTAAATTAGTATATTAATTGATATTCAGGTCATTATGTACTAATTCGCAAGGATAATATGAACAGTACCCATGTAAGAGAATCAACGAGAATAAATTTGAATTGAACAACGTTAAAAAAAGAAGAGGGCAAGACCAATGGTGGGTAGCACAAAAATTCAGAAATGAGTGAAAAATGAAGAGACTAGAGCAAAAACTAATGGAAATGAAGGAACGGTAGTGAAGGACAGAAAAAAAAATATCAAAAAATTAATGAACATGAAAACTAATCCTTCAAAAAAATCAAGTTCTACATACCTCTCAGAGTAGCGCTACTCCACAGGAAGTATTGAGCAAGATATGTACACAAATAGAAGAGGAATCATCACCTCTCGTGTTGATGTCACTCACCTGGTATGCGGTAGTCGATCAAGCGTCCTCCAGAGCACCTCGTGCTTGACTCCTCCAACGTTGATGACGACCCTCCTGTTGAGTGCCTTGGAGCGCATGATCATGAAGGGTTCGGGCGGCAGCGAAGACATCGACCTGGAGAAGGGCCTCTGCAGTTGTAAGGGCAGCGGCGGCGGCGGGGGCATTTGTGGGGGCAAGTGGGAGGGAGGCGACATCTGCGGTACGGAGGAGTACCGCACCTGCTCCCTGTTGCTCTCCATGCCGTCGAGGAGGGCGCCGGAGGAGATTTGGTCCCACCGCACGGCCAGTCCTTCGCCTCCATCCCGATCGCCCACCATAGACGGCGCCTGGCTGGGGGTCGTGGTGCTAGCCGTGCTGATGCGGCCTCACCCGCCACTGTCGTCGGCCGCGCGTCTTTGGCTTATCCGAACCTGAAACGAAATTAATTGAAACTGCAATATTTGGTAACCCAATAAAATTATCTAATATATAAATAAATCGCAAAGTTGTTTAAGAAACACCGGCTAGACCGAGTGTCATGATTTTTGATTCATTGGATTTATCTTCACTCGAAATAACAGAATAATCTTCGAAACATTTGGAAATTTTTGAAAAAATATATAGATTGAACAAACTAATGACGTTCAGTTCAAAAACATTAGCTTTCACGGCCGTTGTCACGATTGGAGGGAAGAAAATCCGGGCTGGTAGGCCGTGGTCAAATGGAACTTGTACTACTCGTAGGTGGTCTGTCTCTACCAAGACATGTTTTGCAATTGCGGATTTTTCCGGTTATATAAATCGGCAGCTAAACTCCTGTTCTTGTATCTTGGTGTTGATGCTGCTTTTGGTAGTACTGATGTGAACAGTCCCACAGAAACAGAAATTCCTCTAAATACCGGCAGACAGCAAAGGCATTTTTGTCTTCGACCGAAATGTCATAGTTGCTTAATTGATCAGTTGGCTTGTAACTTGTCCTGATATTATGACGTTTGGAGAGTTTTTCGATGCAGTCGCTGAATTTGTTCATGAAGCCAAGTAGAAGCCAAGTAGACTGTTCCTACCACTGTCGGCTGCAGTGTGGCCAGAGTTGAAGTATTTCTTCTTCAAGGATGTGGAGCAGTTTGATATCTGAAATGATGGTATTCGTCAGCTTTTTTGTTAACCAGTACACCCAAAAATGATATATTTTCTTCGTTATCCTTTTCCATTAAAAACTGGAAGTGACGACCCCTATGATTGTGTCCGCAAGAATAATTGTTATGTCAGAAATATCCATCACGGCGTCATTTACAAGGCTACCGACAAGAAGATAGAATCTTTCACAAAAAACCGCAATGCAATCATAATGTGGAGTATTTCAACTCAATCCATCGTAAATGAAGAAGAAACTGCACGATAGGAGCGTCATGTACAGTGTTGCCAGGTTAACTGTGTTTTAGTAGATCTCCTGAGTTGGGTCTCAAGCTACTGCTTTAATGTTATGGTAATTATCGAATTACTGTGAATACTGAAATATGACCATGTATCTATGGAATATATTTCTATTGTTTCTGTACCATTCAAAATCTACGACTACACAAGAAATGACCGTGTTAGTATCACCCGACTACGTACTTCACAAACACATTATATAGGGTCTTTTATTAAGGGCTTCCTATCTTTAAATTTGAATAAAACAAAGTATCTGTGAGATACTATCGAAATTTTTATTATTTTGAAGGATCAATTTTCCATGAATTTCGTGCATACATCAGGCTGAATTTGACCGATGCCATGGGTTATGTTGACTTCGATGACCGCTGTGGGTTGTGGTTTATTCGCAAACTACTACGACTTGAAACCTCTACTTGAAAAAGTCTAACGGGGTCAAATCGAACGATCATAGTGGCCTTTTCACATTACCCCCACGTGAGATAATCGTGCCTCAGGCCAAAAGAAGTTGGTAATCATCGACATAGAGTGCTCGCCGTTGACAGTGATGGCCTGGCCAACGTCGTTCTCAATGAAATATAAAACGATGACGCCACCACCCACACCAAACAGTGACTTTTTCGGAATACATTCAACGCTCTTGAATCTCATATGGATTGGTATCGTCCCAAATTCGACAATTTTGTTTGTTGACGTACCCATTCATTCAGATATAGGCCTCATCGTTGAAGATGATTCGCCAAGTTGTGGTCTGCAAAAGGCCGAGTTCTTGTGAGCGACGCAAAATTGACTGCCTCGGGTCGTTCTGCACACTCTCACAGACAGCGGCAATGTTTTCGTCAGATCTTGCGTTTAGTCGACGTACGGGTGTTGGTCGATCATTTACTAAACCAATGGACTGAAATTTATCCACCACATTGCGAATAGCCCTCTCGGTAGGACGATTATGTCGACAGTAAAATGAGCGAAGCGCGCGGTACGTTGCCCGAACAGAACACCCATTTTGATAGAACAATTTGAATGCTACATTCGTCCATGGTGATTTGACGAAGCAGTCTGAACAAATGGATCATCAACAGATGTATCATCAACAAGATGGCCGTTATAAATTGTCAAAGTTCAAAAATCCCTGTTGGAAGACCCTATGGAAACGTAAACTCAATAATAACTTAACACTATATTTGTCAATTCCAAGGCGATACGACGTTCACCAGGACGGTTAGTTCATTTTAAATTTCTAAATCAAATCAATTTTCATTGGGATTTTATCAAATTAACGAAAATATATCGGATCAGTCAGTGAGTTTTGATCATTTACAGTATCTTTCTTTGGATAGATTCAAGCGGCTGCGACTAAGTTCAGAAATTATAATGTTTTTTTGTGATACAACATTATCTGACGCTGATGCACCATCCTCACTCAAAAATAGAACTGAAAACTATGTCGTAAATCAAATCCCAATTCCTAGACTAATTCCCAACTACAAACCTTGCCTATTTATATCTCATTCCACAGGGTGCAATTTCATTTTAATTTTTACTTTTAGACGCACTTTTTGGGTAAAAATACGAAGTTCTCAAGGTCTAGAATATGATGTCTACAAAAAAATACCAGTATTTTCAGATTCCTGATAACTCACTACAATGTACAAAATATAAAATGGCGGGGGTAAACTTCGTTGTCCACGAGCTTTTTACTCCTCTTTAGTGAGGAAAGATAAAATATTGAGAGAAATGTTATCAGGAACACAGCTGACATTCTACAACTATAGTAAATAATTTGATTAGAAAATGTTTAATTTAGGAATCTTCGTAAATCTTCAACTTTTCAAAAAAACACTGTTTCAGAATATATTCATTTGCCATATGAATTAACGGATCAGATCCCATTGTCAAAAAGTTGGAAAGTAGCTTTCAAAACTACTTGCTCACTTCAACAAATGTAAGTAACCATGAAGTCAAAATATTGGAAATTCGGTCAGTCTAAAAGCACGCAGAACATATCTGATATCGCGAAGATAAGAACAGTTTGGCGTGCCTTGGAGAACGACAGACATGATAAATGAACTCTGTCTGAAATTGTTGATATCGGATGATTTCGAAAGTCGGGAAATGGCAAAGTATGGCACGAGAATCATGAACAGTAACAAATGTCATACCTATCTCAAACAGCCCATGGCTAACCTTTATATGAATCACTTGATCGGTGAAACACGCGTCGAGAAAAGTAATGCATATCTGGTGTATAGGAGTAGTGCTTGCTGTGGATCTTATGCACCAGTTTGGTGTTTGATGTGCTATTTCATTCAAAGTATTCGAAGTTTTTCCTCATTAAATGAAGCATTGAAAAACTTTCATTGAATTATATCACTGTAACGAGTTTTTTCTATTTCGGTGTTGTTTCACTGTCTACAGGGTGTTCCATCTTAGATCAGCCACCCCATATATTTCTTATCCCATAATGAGTGGAAAAATCACCCGAAACACGTCGAATGATTCTGTTCGGGGGACATCTTTTGACGTATATTTTAGGCTTGAACGAGCAACCCCCTAATAGGGGGCTCTTCAACTCCTCAAACTCGAATAGGGGAGAGGGGTTGAGTGATACTTTATTTGAAAGGTCTTGGAAGCTTCTTCACAAAGGTGTATGAAAAACGTAAATTTGTGTACCGTTTTTGTCAAAAATCTATTTTGTAGCTCGAATGAGCCACCTTCAATAATTTGATTATTTTTACAATGTACAAACCCATTTTTATCAGGCCCTTTTTACAAACTCAAAAAATCGTCAAAAAATTACATTCTTGAAAAATTTGATTGTGTTATCATCTTGCTCACAATCAAAAAAATCAAATATGCGTGTTTGAATCCAATGTTCAAATTGCCCTCCATTGACTTTCATACAATAATACTTTCTCTCAAACTAATAAATAAAAAAACAGCAAAACATTTCCTTATCTTGCCTCAATTTGTTTGTGCTTAGAAGGTGATTATCTGGTTGTAACGTTTCTTCGATCATTTCAGAATTGAAATCAATCTGTTGACTTACTACTTTGCTGATTTGTTTAAAATTTCAAAAATATGGTGTACACATTGCAAGAACGTGTTGAGCTGGTTAGCTTTTATTACCAAAAACAAAATTTCGCCTGAGCGGCTGTAAGGATATTTAACCAAAACCATCCTGAACGTAGCGTTCGCCATAAGTACTGGAATTGATTTCAAAATTTTTGGAGACGGATTCAGCAATTGATAAAAAAGGGCACCCATTGGAATTGTTAATGATGAAGGAGCAGCTGTGGCGGTATTGGGACATGTCCAGCAATATGTACGACAACTTTCTGCAGTTTTTGGTATTAGTCAATCTAACGTTTTCAGAATTTTACATAGACACAAGTTCCATCCGTGTATAATTAAATTAATTCATGAATTAAATTATGATGATTGGGGTCGAAGGCAAGATATTTGCGAAATTATGGCCGAGCATATCAACAATAACCTTCTTGTACAAAGTTTGCTTTTCTGACGAATGCACTTTTTTACTTAATGGAGAGGTTAAACGGCATAATTGAAGAATTTGGAGCGATACAAATCCTCATGTATTTCGAGAAGCTCACACTCAACATCCAGAAAAGCTGAACGTTTGGGTAAGGATTTTGGGAGACCACCTAATTGGACCATTATTTATTCCTGGTAATTTAACTAGCGAACGTTATCTTGAAATGATGGAAAATGCAATTGATCCGTTAATAATTGTACAATTAGAAAACGATCCTCTTCTACTTGAACAACAATTGCATTTCCCACAAGACGGAGCTCCTCTGCACTACGCCGCACCAGTTTGCCGATACTTCAATTTGCAATACCC
>WOGR01007915.1:0-12121 GCA_015342045.1 Leptinotarsa lineolata | reverse complement strand
AACACATTTAAAATCACTCCTTTAATCTCAACACTCAAATGTCTTTTTTTGGATCGTTTCCTGGCTAGGCTCGGAGGATAGCTCAGTTTCATCAGCAGTGTACTGGACATCTTGGAAAACAATATACTATAACGCACGCCACACAAACGACTGATTAATGTGCTGGTACCGAACTCGTACCAAGAAGGCGAATTCACCAGTGAACGCTGCCCTTTCCATCTGACACTGGGCGATCACGTGAACATCACGCTTCGGTTTTGTTTTACTCTATCTTGGATTTGGATAGACTTTAGTCAATAGAGGCTACAACTTACCGAAAATGCATATTTCCACGAAAAATTCCACTTTCAATCGAATTTCGAAACCATACAGTGTTAAGTTTTATATTCTACATTCACTATGAATAGCATAAATTTCAAACTAAAAACCAATCCACACACAAACTAAAAACAATGGGAATCAAATGGTGTCCAACAAGAAGTAACCATATACCCTTATAATGCACTAAAGTGTTACCAGAACAGCAGGAGAAAACAATACAAAACACTGTTTTCGAACTGTTTATTGTACATATAGAGAATACTTGAAATTAACTATAAACTATGATTTGTTACGAATATTTAACAATTAAAAATCTTAAAACATCAACAGGTGTTAGACATCAAAGACCGACTGAGCTCAAACATTTCATAAAATTGTAAACGCTATTCAACAGTGATATCTGCAGTCCCAACTCCTATCCAAAATAACATTAATTACAACTCCGTAAAATTATATTTCAATCGGATGTATTGCTATGCTCAAGTTTTAAATGATTATACATTATGTATTCTGAGAGTATTCGTTCTCATGTAAAGATTGATAAAAACAAAACACTTAACTCAAAAAAGTCATGGCCTTTGAAGATGACCTTATAATAGGTCAATAATAACTGAGCAATGTGTTGGAAATATAAGTTGCCGACTTCCGAAGAGACATTTCTCTGAAGTGGCTATATAAAAGGAGATATGAACTGGCTTATAATTCATGCGTATAAATATTTTGTCACAAAATTTCAACTGAACAGAATCCATTTGATGGACAATCGTCAAATAAATAACTCCTAAAATGAAGGTAATGAAATAAAAATGAATCATCGTGAAACATCTGCAAAGCAAATTTAAAAATATATATCATTTCAAACAAAATCACAAAATTTCACGAGAGTGAACAAGAAAAATAAATGAATAAACCTTTACATTTTCTTAAAAAAAAAAAGGGTAAAATCAGTGATAATCGTTAGTTTTATAAGAAAAGATTTCATTCATCAGGAAGTAACACCCAACTTTTTTTCATTTCGAAGGAAAATGAAAGTTTCAACAATGACTGTGACGTTACTACATTGGGACTTAGGTTAGATTGGGTCGAATACCTAATACCTCTTTAACAAAATTCCAAATATAAAGTCTTTGTTTCGTAATATGAAATGCTTGCTAATTTCAGAACTAATCAAATCGGCTTCAAAAACAAGTTAGCAATGTTTCCCGCTTAGTCAAAACAACCAGAATATAGGAAGAAGAAAATAAATTATGCAATATGAATAAGTTTTACGGTGTTGCCAAGTTCATATTAAATGTTAGTGACGTCACGACCATTGTTTTTATTCGATTTTGAATAAACTAACAGATAAATTGCAAAAAACATAAATTGAGGTACTTTTAACCTATGCGGTTATCCCAATATCACTGTGAAGGTCTATTGGACTTAGCTCTACAAACACTATCCTCATTTGCTGGAAAAATCAAAAACTTCATTTTAGAAAAAATTCTTTTCAATCTATGGTCAAAATTATAAGTGAAGTTCAAATTACTACATTCACTGTATTTATTGGATTTGGCCATTTTTTTACTTTCAAATTTAAAAAATAGGCGGGTGGGAAAAACTTCTGTAACAATTAAATTCATTCGAATTAAAATTTCGTCTTAACTGATAACAAAATTTGAAAATTCAACTCTAAGTATAACGAGTTACCGGCTACTTTCAGGAAAGAGTTGTCTAACATAATTTCAAGAGATCTATACTAACGAATTATATTAATATTGCGTCATAAAATATTCATTAGAAGCTGTAGGATTTCGAGACAATCTAAAATATAAGTCAAAAGATTTGTAATCTCCAATTCTGTGACTGAAGGATTAGTTATCAGTTAACTGAAATTATTTATAAACTTTCAGCAATATTTCATTCTAATCTTCAAGACACCACAATTATTTTAATTTTTAATGCCAGTATAAAATTAAAAAAGCACTCACCTAAGTTACAAATAGATGTCATAAATTTGACAACACTTAATAACCAACATCATGGAAACATGCAGATATGAATTTTGAAAATTACATGACTACGAAAATTGTTAGACAATAATTCTTGTCGATTTTAAGTAGGAACGACATTGCCTGATTGCAAACTATATCATATTTGTATAATATATCATTTGTAAGCCAGTCTGAAAGTTATTGGTTGTTTAAAAAATTGACATTTTCATGTTTTGTTCATTTCTATTCTAATCTATGCCCAAAACTCCCTATTGGTCAAACGGGGATAATCTTTTCCTAAAGAATAAAAGAACATAGTCTTTCATTATTTGGGAAAGTGTTATCCCCCATTGAATGTGAACACCAAATCCACATCTGTAAACCGTCTTGTAAACCAAATAAACCTATTTCACTGCCTAAATGAGAATTGAAAGTACTGGTTACTGTTAAAAAGAACCTACCTGAGACAATAAAAATGCTTATTTTTTTTGTAAAAAATGTAAATGATAAATGCTGTTAAAATCATATAATTTTACTCTTCCACTATGTAAAATAGTTTATTTCCCTTCAATTACAAAAACTACTTCGTTGTTTTTCTCAAAACAACATAAAAGTGATCAAGTTACCTTTTGACAACCACCCGTACTAATAATCCAAACCCCTCATCTGTCAATTTTCACTCTCAACACAACAAAATCATCGTATTTCAATGTTTCGTTCACCTGTTTCAGGAAACCGTGTTTCATATCTAACCGGTTTTCCAGTAGTACCACAATAGCGGTGATTTTAGAAACACCAAGCCATATTTCTGGTTATTTTTGGATCACATTTTGAGTGGTGACTAATTGTTTCAACTCCATTCATCCCCATTAGATGGCAACACAAGGGATATTTATGGTTCGGTTTGAAATTGGCCATACTCGATATGGTGGTAGCCAGGCGTTATATTTTGATTAAAAGCTTTAATCAATGAAACTGTTCAATAGCTGAATTATTTTGACTGAAACATTGACAGTTATAACAGAAATCATGATCATCAACAATGAAATCCCTTGTTTCATTATACAATAGCTTCCTTCTCCTGCAAAACACTTGTGGTTTTGTAAACCTTTCACAGTGGAAATTTTACTAAACTGAATTAGTAAATTCAATGATGGATTTTCGACCCGTTCCATTCAACATTTACTATTTACTGACAAATATGAATGAAAAACATTTCGAGGCCAGTATGTATACCTAAGATAATTTTAACATTCTGGCAACGCTGTTTCCTCTTTTTGAACTACATATGACAACTAACTCTGTAAAAACAACTCGCCATAAGATGGCGCAAGTGACATAGCAAACCATGATAGGAAGAAGTGATTTTTACATTCCTGTTAATGACTATTGTGATAAAAACTTAAAACAACTGATATTTGAATGTTTGCGAGTCCGAGTCCGATATTTTCAATGAGTTTGATGTTTGAATAATAAAAAAATCTATGTAGTTCTCCCAAATATAAATGCACAGAACTGTGGATAATCATCAATTGAATATGTAATAATGACCCAAAGCATATTCACGAAAATAATACAATAGTAACCAACCCTTCAGTCATTAAAAGAGGTCGAAGAGATCCATTTTGAGCAACCGTTGAAATCTCGCACTATCCTCCGATCCGATTATTACATTTAAATATTGCATTCTCAAATAGCGACCAATTATGCTCAAACTTAAAGCTACCGATCGAATATTTTTCGTCATCATAAAAAACTTTGTCCAAACAATCAACACCCTTGAGATAAAGATAAAAATATAGCTAATAATACCACTATCCAAAAAATATATCGAAATCAATTATTAATAAATCACAGTTTCGTAAAGATAAATTAAAGGGAAAGGCAGACAACAGTTGGAGAGAAGTTACAGTAAAAGCTAAGTATCCGATTGGTTTTCCAGCATTTCAGTGATGAATGTGTCAATGGTCACGTCTCCGATTAGTCTGAAGAAAAACAGGTGCTCCAGACACTTCAAACCGATCGATCGTAATGCCGGAAGACGGAGCAGAAGTTTGGCAAATCTGCCCGGCTCGTTCGGATGAGTGGCTCTCGTGTATTCCTCCAGATTTTCGTATATCTTCTCCCTCAATATTTCTACTTCCTGAGTGGATTGCAAGCCCCTCACATCTGAAACAAAAAATTCCAGGATTGTCTTCTTGCCAATGTCCGCAGAAATGCTTCATTATTCAATAAGTGATCAGTTTTGTGTTTCCAAAAAGAACGAGGATGTATTGATTTTTAGGAAGTCTAGACCGGTTCCACGGATAAACAAAATATCACGTTACCGTATCGATGAAGATAACTTATTAGAAGTGTCATCAAGTAAGTACCTGGGTACGAGTTTCATTGAAAATGGCTTAAAAATGAATAACTGTAATGTAATGAGGACTGGATTCTCCGAAAAAACGAAATATTAAGAGCGTATAGTTGTGTTGGTTCACAGATGGATCAAAAACACCTTCACGCTCTGGTGCAGGTGTTTTCAGTTGCAGACCCAGGGCAGAGATATCAACCTGCCTAGGGACCTATGCGACTGTATTCCAAGCGGAAATCTTTACTTTTGAATGGGCTTGTTTCATGCTATTGAAAATGATACTGGTCTACTCATGGACTGATCGAGTTAGGGGTATATTTATTTATCAAGCCTAATCCTATATTTGCAGAAAAAAGAAGAATTCGAAAAGGAAGACTTCAAATTGGCCGCGTGTCTGTTGACCAATAAAATTAATCGTATCTACAGGGGTGTTGTTGCCAAGTGTATTGGTTTTTAATATACAATCACGGAACTAAAATATAGTGATCCAATTTGACAGACGCCATTTTTGTTATTATTGTTGTCAACTCGGTGTGAATATAACTGTTATAATCCGATTTGTTTGTTAGAATTTTCTAATTAAAGAACGATTTTTTTTATAAAAGGTGGGTCTTGGCGGGTGTCATTATTTTAACAAAAATGCGAAGTTATGTGTCGAAACATTGGATGGAGTACATTATCTCATACATTAAAGAGAGATAGCTGACTGGGTGGCAATATGGCTAATATACCAGTAACGTTGAATTAATTATTTTTGGTGGCTGGCATGAATGCATAGTTGATTTATTTTATTAAGGTTTATGAGCCTTCGAGAACAATTTGAAAATACAGCTCGTTAAAATTTATTCAGAATCATTTTTAGATATAACTTGTACCTTATCAGTTATCAAGGCGTCAATTATTGACCATTTTTATGCTTAATTCGTGGATTCGAGTGATCTGTCTGCTAGCTTTATTCTTAAATAAATAAATGAATAATTACAGAAGGTTTTGATTGATCGTTCATTTTGTTAGAAAAATTGACATTGAAATTGTGTGACATTGAAATTGTACTGTTTTTGCAACAGTGAGTTTCAACTTTTTTAAACTGACAGCTCGCGTAAGAACGATTTGTTTCTTCATCGGGTTTAGTTTGTGTGTGTTTCAAAAGAGTTTTTGAGGTATATTTGACTATTAGTATGGTGCATTCTTGTGCTGCTCTCAATTGTGCGGAAAGGCACAAGAAAACAGAAAGCGCATTGGAATTTTATAGGTGAATTAGGTATCGTTTAATCTAGATTATATTTATAAATAACATATTTCATACTAGGAGTTTTGGTTTCCAAAGCATAAAATATATAAAATCATAGTTTAGGTAAATATTTTGTGATCTTTCGATTTTGTGTACTGATTTTAGATATATAAGTTATTTCCAACCATGATTTTCGTGTACATTTTATTCCATGTGGGGAATTTTTTCATCAATTTAAACGTTAACGTGTTCTTATACACTCCCACTATTGAAATTTCTGTGATATCAACATAAAAATGTCTACTGCTGGAGATATTTTTAAAATAAAGTTTTTATTGCGTTTTGTATTATTTGTATCCCATGTTCAATTAATTCTCCCTTCCATTGCATTTCTTGCACTTGTTTCTTAGATTTAGTTGTCGAAAGTGACTGATATTTTACTTTGAATCACAAATGAATCTGAAACGCTTCGTGAATTTTACTATTTGACAATGTTGATTATTTGTATTGTTCCTATTGGTCAATCGAACAAGAAGCGGGACTAGGTCAATGACGTCATGGGCCTAGAAAATACGATTTTTAACAATTAATTACGAGAAAACAACGGTATTTAGAGAGCTGAAACAGAGTGCACTGTTTCTCAATTTGAAATTACTATCAAATGAACTGTAAACAAAAAATCATGAAACAAGCCCATTGTGTGCGGAGAGATTGGTAGAATCCAACCCAACACACAAGTCAATAAACATTTTCTTGGACAGTCAAGTGGTGTTGGAAGCTCTTGGCTCCTATCGGGCAACGTCTAAATTTGTGGCAAATTGCCAAAAATGACTCTCCTCAATAGGAAGACTTATAAAATTGTCTCTGGTCTGGATTCCTGGCCACACTAGTCTGGAAGGCAATAAGGCTGCTGACTCCCTTGCAAAGGTGGGTGCTGCAAGCAGCTTCATCGGACCAGAACCTGTCATTGGCATCACTTCAGGTTTTGCCAAACAAACATTGAACACCTGGATGCCAAGTAGAACTTCTGGCAAAATCTTTCAGGATTGGCTCACTTCTTGGCGTTCATCCACCCTTCAAAGCTTCTAACCAAAAAGTTATTAGACTACAGTAGGGATGAACTACAATGTCTAACAGGCCTCCTAACAGGTCACTGTCGTCTGAATTATCATATGCAGAGATTCGGACTGTCAGAAGACAGTGTGTATCGCCTCTGTCTGTAAAATGATGAAACAGCAGGGCATAAACTTTGTGCCTGCCCCGGTGCGGACCGAATCAGGTTTTCACTCTTACCATCTGACCTGAAAGATTACTCACCATATAAACTAATCGGCTTCGCTAAGAAGCTGGGTTTATTTGGTCGAATTTGAATAGGTGTGAGCCACAAGAAACCCCTGCGGGTTGCGGTGGGGGGTCGAATAGACCCACTCAATTGTTAATATTTGGCTTATTGTTTTTATGATTTTTTTTTACACAAAATGATTCGGCCAATGTTATTAGTTTTGATTAAAAGTGCAATGAATTGAAACAATCATTTTAGTGATACGTTAAAATTGATACTGCAAAATAAAAGAAATGTTCAGTTAATATTGAGAGATATTCATGAATTTCACTTAGTATCAGCTGAACATTTTGTATTCAAAAAACACTTCAATGTGAGATTTCTACTTGACAGTTTACAAAATCACGACACGTGTTTCGCTATACATAGCATCTCCAGGCACCACCAGAAGATGCTATTGCATAGCCAAACACGTCGCAGTTTTGTAAACTCTCAAATGGAAATTTTACAATGAAGCTCTATCATATTTTTGAACATTATGGTTTTATTTTGCAGTCTATCATTTTGAAATAGCTATGCTTGTAACGACGGATTTACACCAAAAAGACAAAACTACAACAGAACAGCAACCATGTCGATTTAGTCAAAACAAAAATTTGAGTTGTAAAAATAATAAACATGCAAACTATGTGTCAACAATGAAATGTCCCGTCGGTAGGCGGAAAGATCAAAAGGTTTCGGTGTTTTGTCTGTGTTTTTGTAAACTGTGGGAAGGGTCGGCGATAATATTCTTTATTCAAAGTGTGAATCTGTGGTGAGTATACATTTTGATTATCGGTACTAAGCAGGAGGCTATTTTTTTGATTTGTTGTTTATTTCAAACAAGAATGAGATTCAATTTTCCTTTGTAGAACATGAGCAAAAAAAACAATGGTCAGTTGAAGAATGCAGCAATTTAATTATTGCTGTTCCAGTAGTGGAAAAAATAGAAAACAATTCACAACAAAACACGCGTGTCAGAATAGTTTTTGTCTGTTTGGTGGAATTTGAGTTTTTTAACGAAAAACAAGTTTTTTGTTTCTGTTTCCGAAAACGAAACTAGTCGCAAGCGAATCCGTTTGGTTGAAATCCGTCTTAATGGAGATCATAGTAAAGTTCCCCAATATTGACATTTCAGATTGTGTAAGGTAGAAAAAAACATAAAAAGGTCGCCTTTGAAAAACTGATTTCTTCCACAAAAAAACGACTTTCGTTCAGTATTTATGAATGTTTTTGAGGAATTCAATTTGTTGACTGATATCTATTGAAACTTATCACTGAGAAGGGCTAAAAAAAAATATGGAATTTCAACAGAAAATGGCCTTGTCTCTGTAATCAAAGTTGAATAAAAATTTTCAATTTGATGAAAGTCGCCACATTTGAAACGTTTTATGATGGTTTTTGAACCAACATTAATTTTAGACACCACCTAGTGTGACACAAATAACTATCATAGTTCTTTTAACAATGACCAACCTAAACTGTTAGCAATTGTCATGAAAATCAAAGTGAAATATATAATTTGAAACCAAAATTCGGTGTTATGTAAAAACTGTTTTACACTACAAATTAGAAAATTCAATTCATCGACTGATATTTTTATATCTCTTGAAGTTAATTACTTTAAATTTATAAAAATATTAGAACACCAATAGATACAGATAAACTGCCACTAAATTGTTTCCTTACCCTCTAAACAACTGTAATTTTATATTAATTAGTATTACTCTATAGCATAACACTTGTGTGTATCAATTAAATAAATAAAAATTTTAAAAAAATCATTAGGAATAAAAATGGGACGTTAGAAAGATTCACAAAAAATGTCTTGAATGTGACTGTGACTGAAAAAGTGTTGCCACTGTTATCAAAATTAAATAAAAGTGGATTCTACTGTTGTTATAACTCTTTGAACTATTTCAATTTGACAAACTTTAAAACGTTTTTACAGTAATAGTTCACTAAACAGTGACTGCCAAAAGCTGTTAGCAAGGTTATTGTTTTGGAAGTTCTTTTGCTTCTACAAAATTTGATGCTATTATTATTAATTGTGATCAAAATTATTTGAAAAACAAAGAAAAAAACAGGATATTTCCAAAAACTTTGATAGATGGGAAGAACCAGGGAAATAGGTTTTTGATTTTGAGTGCTATGGCAACATGGAAAAAGTAGTATAAAGTTGTATTGTATGGCTGACAGTAAATGTTTGATTGCTTATTCTATTTCGATTTATTTTTAATAAAACTAATCACATTTTGATGTTGTAACTATTTAAAAGTAAAAACCGAACATAACAATATTGGCATAACCTATTGAAACTGTCAGTAACGAGTGTTAATAGTGAAAAAAAATATAGAAACTTCACAACAAATCTAAACCTATTATAAGTTTTTCAAAAATAACCATCAAATCAGTTAATCAATTCTAATATTTCCGCTGCAGCAGTATGATCAATAGAATGTTTTGAATATTATTGAATATTTCAAACACTATATGAAACTTTTATGTCCATCATTTTGTTTCTCAACGTTTCATCGAAACGAGTGGTTACCATCTTTAGGGGTACACATTAACTTCCTTACCTGGGTTATAAAGAATAATTGCCCTCAAGCACCCAAGCTCAGTTTTATCCATTCTCATTTCCTTCATCTTATTTACAAGTTCAGAAAGCACCCTGTCGTATATATTTCCTACTCCTACGGCTTGAGCGGTGGACCTGAAAGTAATATTTGCAACTGACCGTTGTTCCTAACAAAAATACACAGTAATACTCTAGTCAAGAAGTGCTTTTTTTTTCAAACTTTTATCAGCAGTCTCCGAAAATTAGGGTTGAGGTGTCATTCGATTCGGAATAGCGTCTAGAAAGTTTTTCGGAAATGAAAATTGCAAAAGTTATAAACAATTTAGTGAAAATAAAAAATGGGCTTAGTTTTTTGGAAATATCTTAAAAACTAATTGAGATTTTTAAAATCGAAAAAAAGATTCGAAAAGAGGAAGAAATTTCCTATAAAAAAGTCCTGACTCCCGGAACTGTAGGACCAATATTTATAATTTTCCCGGAGCCCTGAAAATGAGCATCACTCGGTCATAAATATTGCAAGTGTGATATTTTTTAAACTATAAATGTGTAATTTTTTCCTTTCGTAAAGCTATGATTATAACGGTTGAAAATAGATTTCCGTTCGAAATAATAAAAAATCATTATTTTTCAGTTATTTATTAACAACTTACTGCATTTTTATATGAAAAAGTTTAACGAATGATAAAAAAATTCTTATTATTATTACTAATATGTTTCTTTTTTGTCGGAAGCTACATAAAAATATTTTCTTTAAATTTTTATCACTTATTGTTTAAAAATTTGTTATAAACAAATGCATTGTTCATAACGTAATTGAATTTTTTTTGGAATTTTAATTTAATATTGTATATTATACTTTCGTCTGCCCATAATTCTGTGGAAAAATGTTTTTGAAGTATACACCATGAGACTTATTTTGAGATAAATATTGTTACCTAACTTAACCCAAGTGTCGGGAGTTGAGACTGGCCTGAACGAATCGTTTCTTTAGATAGATGATTTGATTCATAGCCAGTCTTCAAGTATGCCCACTGACTATATGTGAAACGTCTTCTTTCCTCACACGAGGATTTGGACGAATTTCGAATATGCGGTTGGTTAGTACCTCGTTTACCAGGTGGGGTGATGACAAACATGTCGTTTGTTATTCGCTTCAGCTTAGTTCGAGGAATGATACGCTGAAAAGAAATCGAATTTTAATTATGGAATATCATCGACTCTTTGTTGATGATGGCCACTGCCTTGCACTGACCAGAGGCCAAATAGCCAGAAACCGGTCTGCAAGTGTACCCGTTCAATAATTGAAAATCGATTCCGACAGTTGTATCGCCAACAGCATACGCAGAAAATACTTCAGTGAAGATTCCTGCACTGACATCTATCGGATATTATCCAACGCCCTTCGTGGTATTAGCCAGGGGACCAGTTTTTTCTGATATGTGTCAGTCCATTAACCCACAATGTAGAGTTGGCTTGAACGAATTTCTCCTTCAGATGATATTTTCCCAGTATGCCCACTGACTATATGTGAAAAATGAAGAAACAACTTAAAATTTTGTTTTATTTCTTATTTAGTTTGTTTACAGTATGTTATCTATGTATGCTATAGAAGAATCCGGTACTATAAATTGAAATTTCGGCCTTCTTTATATGAAATTGTACTTAATGTCATTGATTTTAAGAAGTTTTTTGATTTCTCAAACTAGTATAAAAAATTCCACTGATTGCCTATGAAAGATTCCATTAGAGAACAGGTTTAGAAATATCAAGGAGTTTCTTGAATGTATAAATTAAATTATTGAGGAACATATGAGAGGTTCATTGACATTTTAATTGCAACAAGAATTATATCGCATATCGTCGAGTTTGTTTTAAATCATAATGAAACTCTAAAAAGCAAGCGGAAACCTACTTTGCATATAATACCCGTGTCGCTTGCCCTTTTTAAATATTCAACATGTTGAAAACCGGAATGTACTTGTTACTGTTGTTTATGATTGCTTGTCAATCTGCATTGTCTTAACTTTGTTTTTAAATTTCAACTTATACTTTGTGCGTTACGTTACGAGAAATATACATATAGTAAATAAAAATTCTTTTTGTTTGTTGAAAGCAGTTAATTATTGTAAATCATTAGGCATACAGGGTTTTATAAGTGGTGATCTCGAAAGTATAATTGAAAGTTTGGGAAAGAAATATAAGTTAAATTTGATGTCCCTCATTTAAATTGATGTACACGCTGAAAGTATTGGCATTGCTTTAGGCTTTGCCAAACAAACATTGAACACCTGGATGGCAAGAAGTTTTAAAGACTTCTGGCAAAATCTTTCAGGAATGA
>WOGR01007914.1:0-12121 GCA_015342045.1 Leptinotarsa lineolata | reverse complement strand
AAAAGTTGTCGGGCAATTGTTGGAGATTCCAAAAATAATATTATATACAGAGTGTTCCATTTAAAAAATCAAAGTTGCTACTGCTTTCTAATAGAAGTGGCAACACCGCATTGTCGAAAATATTTTAGTTGGCTAGAGAATGTCCGAATATGCCCTCCATTAAATTTTCGAAGTAATTCGTTGTCTAGTTCACCAGAAACGTTTAATGTGCCATCCCCCGTGAATCAGCCTGTATAAGTCACGATGCTCTGTCAGTATTTTTAAAAGCGGATACTGCCTGAAGTTCAACGAGATCCCCCTTTCCATTTCGGAAAAATAGTTGGTAACGCCCTTCTCTTGACGTTAAACTATTCGCTTCTTCATCGAAAAACACTCAAAATCCTTTTGATCTTTTTACGTAGTTTTTGTCCGATTTCGATATGCTTTCCGTTTTGAAACTCAAGAGGCTATTTACCTACGTTCGCAATTCATTTCGCGAAATATCTCCTATGAATTGCTGTTGACATGTTTTGTGAGCCATGATTTGCAAGAACTATCGGTTTCCTCATCCAATAAATCTACTTAAATGGATTTACCGTGTGGAAAACATTGACATGTTTTCAAATTTATAACCTCTATCGATGACCAATAATGTGATAGGTCTCTGCTCTGAAGCTCCACTTTGATGAGCTATCGCTAAATCAACATTTCCAATGTCAAATTTGAAATCATTCATTTCCAAAATATAGTGAAATAACAGTTCAATATGTTCAGCTCTATGCCGTTGATGATGTTGATGTTAATATACCTGGATTGATATAAAATTGTTGCTGTCACCTTCGAAATCAACATATACTCACCACCTATTCTAGTACTTCAGGTTATCTGAATCGAAAAAAAATTATTCGACAAATAAATAACAAAAAAAAAGGTTGTCTAGAAAACAGAATACAAAGAAATAAAAAATTGATGAGCTACATGATTTATTACAGACTGAATCATATCAGTCCGTTTATGTATGTAACCACGTTGATCTTGCCTACGATTATTTTTTAGGAATTCTAACGAAAGCTTCAAACATGACCTGCCCGTACGGAAATATCGAATTTGAAAGTAATGTTGATAGAAATAAATTGATTACGGAAAATATGAGGAGGTAGGGTACATATTTGAAAACTTATTTTGGATTGCGCATAATACCAAAGACAAAATATCAATAGACAGGTATGAACTAAAAAAAATAACATAGAACAAATATAAGTAACACGAAAAATATGCACTTTCAACATGAAATCAATAAAGTAGATACAATAAGTGTGAAACAAAAAGTAGTTTGGAAAGTTGTCAATGACAAGAGAGGAATAATTTCAACTAAACTTACTTTTAAAAAAACAACCATCAATAACCAAGAAGTTTATGATCCCCAGAAAGTTTTAGAAGGATTTTCCAAATACTTTTACGTTTTGAAAACGATATTTCAATGTACACCACTGATGTAGGTTTGCTGAATTCATTCTACTCCGAACATATTACTGAGTACGATGTTTTAAAGGCGATTTGTCCAATAAAGAATAAGAGATCCATAGGTTTTGATTATTTGCAAACAGAAATTATTGAAAGAATAGCTCATCACATTGTCGAACCGCTTAGTTACCTTATCAATTCATCCATGACTTACTGCAAAAAGGTGAAGTTTACCCTTTGTACAAGAAAGGAAATCATCTACTATCATGTGAAAAAATTACTATATTCTAAACCGTAAGAAATATGAAGACGATTGAATGGGAAAAAAGGCAACTGTCATCGGGAACAATACAATGGTGAAAAAAATTTACGGGGACTCACGCCCTTCTCGAGTTATACGGAGAAAAGTTTTTTTCGAAAGGAATTGTTATTTCGGAAAATATCAAAAAATGGAAAAAATGTTGTTGTATTCAAAGTGTACTATGACGAAGTACTAATAAATATTCAAATAAATCTTCGTGTCAACATGGCCATCATCAACTTTTTTTTTAATACGGACATGACTTTTCTATTGAAATTATTGATAAAGCATTAAATTCACAATCCAAGGGTACATCACATTTGATATTTTTATAGCGTTTTATTTGAAATAACTACAATCATAAGTGACAATAATTTTAAATTACGGTCCTGTTGTTACGTCTCTTGTAAATTATTTCGATTTATTCGAAATATAATTCAGACAACCCAATAAATTCTACAGGTAGGTGACCTAACTTTTCGTTTTGAAAATTTTTGTTTTGAATCCTTCTTTTAAGGTTTATTTCTCCCTAATCAATTATAATTCGTAATATTTTTATAACTCTCAATCCTGGAAGTAACGAAAATATTAGTTTTTGGTCAAAATCCGATTTTTATATAATTTGCTATGATCAAATAGCATCTCAGTTCATTTATTGTCTTGAACGCATAGGCTCTGCTTGGTTTCTATGGCGGGAAAAATGAATGCGTTGTTGATATCTGTTGAGAACTGTCAGACATTTATGTAACCCAATACACATCAAAGTTAAATTATAATTTTACATACTCCGATGGAAAAATTCTCCCCTACCTTGAACCCTCGTCAAATGACAGGTAAAACCTTCAATTTTTTGAATGGGAAGTATAGGCTTGTGATGGATCTTTTGTAAGTACTTTTTATTTTCTATTCAAAAATGTTATCGTTTTTGAATCCATTGCAACAATTAGAATAAAATGAATTGAAATCATGTGGTTACAGAAATTCGATAAAATACACTCAAAACTTATTGCAATATACTCAAAACCTATTTCAGGTTGAGGTATCGCTAAGAAAGTAAGCAAAAACCATAGCCATGTTCTTTTAAGATGGTATCTTTTCAAATACTGTGAATAATATCCGTAGTTTGAAACGCCTTGTCAAATTGTGATACAACATTAGCTGTCAGTATTTTGATTCAAGTTTGAAGTTCGTCAACTTCAAATCTGACAAATGGTTAGATTAACGAAAAAGTATAAAATAACAGTTGTACAAATGATTGAATACGGGGATGAAATCCGAAAACACAGAAAGTAGCTCGCCTATTTCATGAGAAATTTTTTAATTTGCACCCCATATCTCAAGGAACAATGAGCAAAATAGAGAAGCAATTTTGCGAGTTTGTTCATGTGGGGCAGATAAAAAGCAGCTGCCACTGCGATGAATGATGAACTCAAATCAGACGTGATGCTTGCGTTTGAGAAAAACTCACATGTATTGAGTATACAGGCATCCACTACATTCAGTGTTAGCCATACATCGATAGTCTACACGTCTACTTCTTTTTTTTCACTGACGACTGAGTTATTGGCATTTTCTTCTGGTTCATTTCGCATTTTTTCCCAGTTTTGGAAAATAATGCCTAGTGGGATGGCGACGATTAGGGAACCTCTGAGCATAAATTCGAGCTGCATCAGTTGTATTTTTTTTTTTTTTGGTTTCTTCGTAAATCAGCAACATGTCAATTTTCTCGTTTCTAGTATAATTTGCCATATCTAATTATAAACTACACAACAAATAAATTTGCTAAGAGTGCCAGTATATTCATAAGACTATTTCTTTAGGTATTCCTAGCAACAGCTTCAATTGTTTGACAGGGATAACTAGAATGACAGGACTTAGTGCATAAGTTTACCGAATACGTATTATTTGTTATTATTATTATTTCTTGCAATTATTCAGAGAAATAGAGAAAATAAAGTGAAAGTAAGTGGCATCAAATTATTTGTGAGAAAATGATCTTTCACAAAAACCGACGAGCCACCCCTTTGCATTTGAAAAAATCAAGCGACGGTGAAATAATTCTTCAAACTACTGCTGTAAAGTCATAAGCGTCACAGTCGTAGTTTTTCCATGTTACTTGATCAAGAATGCAGCGATTTACACGATCCATGGCATTCTAGATCAAATAATAAAAATTGGAATAAAAATGATTTTATTTGTCCAATATTGACAAGTGAAATATTGTTGGATTCAGAATATTATTGTCAATCGAAATAAGTGAAAAACGGATTATTCAAAAATCGAAAGTTGGGGTCACTTTCGGTCAAAACAGAAGTACGGAAAAGCAGGTGGATATGTCAAAAAATGTAAATTGAACTATAATACACAATCCCCAAATTTCCTTTTTCTTTCTCCAATAGTAAAAAAGTTATAAGGGGTGAGTCACCTTGGAGATTCACCTAGTACATGGGAATACGTATATATTATGTTTGAAATGTATTTTAATATTGTATATTCACGATATATATAGGTATATGTAGGTATATATCTATATTTTTATAACTTTAAATTGGCGATTCTTACATCACTTTTGTGATCTATGGTTAATGAATAATTTGAATTTGTATTCAATTCGATTTTGAAGGTGAAATCATGATACTCTGAGCTTATATAGAAATTCGTAATAAAAAAAAAGGAGGAGTTAAACGTGAAACCAAATATTTGAAGTCATATTCTTTTAAACATATGAAACACAATAAAACAGTTGTTCAACTAAAAGTTGTATGTAGGCGCTAGCCCTCATGATCTATTTCAAGGTCGTGCAAGGTCGTGTTGTCGTGTGACTCATTCAAGGTTGAGTTCAAGTGGTGGGGGCAAATTCAGAACCGACATTAGCCCCCTATCTGAGTGTGTTTCAGATAGCTCTAAAAATGGATCATACTTTGGTATCTATCCAGAAAAAATATATGGAATATGGGAAAAATTCAACAGATCAATATCAGAGAACATCTTGTATTTCACTGAATGTTTCGAAAGTCCATCAACAACATTCTGACTGGGTTCAAACTTGTCTGTTCTTAACAAAAACTCTGAATAGGACGACATTTCTTTATCTTCATCAGTGCAAACAGGCAACTGTATAGTACCAGATCCGAAAACTGTTGTATTTATGAACTCAAAATAGACAGCTCCGTGTTTCCACTATAGTGGTACTGGACAGATCGTTTGAAGTCTCCTTTCCCTGAATAACCCCAAATAGTCTTTGTATTTCGAAAAATGACAACCACTCGCGTTAACGAAACCTTGAGAAAACCACTCAAAATGAATGATGGTCAACAATCCCAAAACATTGACTGATGACAACGAAAGATAAAATAATGGATCTGAAACAAGTACTTTCTCCAAACACCGTTTTGGTTTTATTCTACGCCAGAGGTTCCATTTCTACAATTTTCACCTGCAGACATTCCAGTAAATTTTTAACGTATCTTGTATATGCCTATAATTTTGATTATCAGAAATATCGAGGTCTATTGAATTAAAAAATCATATGTTCAAACAACTACTGATACTCTCGAATGACCAAGTTGAACTCAATTATTTTAAATGTGCCTGGAATAACTGACTTTTGTGATATTTCGTTCGCTTCGTTTTTCTACGTAGTCACTAGAGAACTTTGTTATAAAAGTTTGGTAAGTTGCCCTCAAATCAAAAATTCTATGACAAGATAGATATTGGACCATTCTGCACCGTCAATTATGGAACAAAAGAGAAATTCGGAATAATCCGAACAAAGAACACACGAACATCCCTATCATCATTCTTCTGCAGATACTCTATTACTATCTCTCAGTTTGCTGTTGACCCGTCATCCCGGTAGCATCGTATTTACCGGAAATTAATCAGTAACGTTAGAGATCCAGTGTTCATTAATTAGAGGTACAATCCATTCCCCTTCTCAATGGGAAAATTATGGCTTTCTCTGAAATATAACTTCGTTTTGATATTATGTAAACGTTATATCACTTTGCAAAATAACACATTGTTTGATGTTAGTCCGAGTGTTTTGAAATTTGAGATTCTATATAACTACGTCATATTCCCCATTAGACGTGCTAAGTGGAAATGATGGTTGTCTTGTCATAGATGGAGTGAAAAAAATAAAATGACCGCACATGAAAAAGTGGTTCAAATCAAAATTATCATAGAAAATAACAGTGAAATATAAAAATAAAAAAGGCACCTGAAAACGTTGATTCGAATTCGTAATCATATTGACTCACATTTACAAATGATTTTTGTTAAAGTATCATTTAATGACTTTTTCCAAATTGAAGTTTTCAATATTGAGTAAAAAATAATAGTATTATTTAATCATATAATCAAGATGGCACGACAGGAATCGGCAACTTTTTGTGGCCTTGATTGATTTTGAAAAGTCATCTGGTTCAATTATTTATTCATATTTGTGGCATAAACTATATTATAGAGGGGTTAAAATTCATTAAAGTGATCAACAATCTCTATTACATTGCAGTAGTAGAAGTTTATTAAACAGTATTCCAGAAGATCTGATATGTTATAGAGAGTTCTACAGGTTGATAGTCTTTGGGTTTTCTTTTCTATTTCAAATGGAGCCAGCGGTATTAATATCAACCATGTAACTGATAGTCTTCTCCTGCTCTACCCTAATGACCTTGTGATCTTGACTGACATCAAAATCTATATTTCTGGAAAATTAGTTATTATGGGAAACTATGCTTCTGAAAACCATTCAGAAATAAGTACTGTCAAATCTTTCGCGGTATTACAAAAGCAAATTCATAATTAATCATAACTATCGTTTTTTGCAAAAAATTCTGAAATTGAGATTGTAAATCAATACACTTTTTCAGCGATGACTTTTGTTCCTTTATCTCTTTTCAGGAATATGGCAATTTTCTCTGTGTCCACAGCGAGTCAGGCAATTCGAGCGGTTATCTCAATTCTTTCAAAATCCAAGACAATTCCTTGGAAAGTGCAGACAAAACTAAACAATGTTACTGTCATGAGCTCTTTCTGCGTTCATGTTTGAATATTATCTTCGCTTTCTATTGAAAAGGGTACAGGTACAGCCAGGGTACTGGCTTCATTCACTTGGAATAAACTATTTTCAAATGCGCTTTGAACTGGATGAAAACAGTACTATTTATGGACATCATCAGATACTCACGAAAATGTCTGGTTGAACTTCTTGAAATGGACAGTGAAGACTCAAGGTATAACTGGGATAGTGAAATGAAACAGTGTTTTGAGTCAATTGACTGTCGGGTCTTGTTCACTCTACTCAATCCACATGTATTAGCAGCTATAAAAAGTTAAATCCTCGAAAAATACGAAACCAAATGCCAATGCCCTTTTGAAGATTTTGACACTTTCACATTCAAAACTTCCCACCCCTAGTACTTCGTTTAGCAGGGAGAATTTGCCGTAGGCAAAAACACATCAATTCAGATATCGAGGGGAAAGTTTAAAACCAGTGCCAATGGTATTTTAGTTTTAACCCTCTTACCCCTAGCTACCCCCACTTAATAATTTACAATGACACCCCCTATCTTGTAACACATCATTTAAAAGATATCAAAAATCCTCGCTCAACCCCGTTTAGAAAACTCAACCCTTCGGTACCCGCACCCGGTCTCTGAGACCGACACAGTGTTACCGCGAATTGTTTCAAGCCGTCAAGAGTCGCATTTTCCTCCCCATCCGAGTACCTTCCTAGCTTTAGGCGCCCGACGTCAGTGCGAAGTTATTACCAGATCAGTGCGGAAGTGCAGCATTTAGCAAGGAAATCGGTTCGTGAGACCGAAGCGGGTAACGGTGTTTGAGTTTTTATTCCGAAAGGTGGGTATTTTTCATGCTGTTATGACATAAATTTCTATGCATTCTGACAATTTGATTACTTCCTATATAATTTTTCTGTGTGTTAGCCAACAGCATTATAGAATGGATGTTTTTCATTATTTTTCAAGATATTACTGACCAGGAAGAAGTAAATGAAGAGGATGGATTTCCAAACGTATTTGTAGCCAAAGATGGTATAACATGGAAAAAAATGATACCGTCAAAAAATGTGAGGACGAGAGCTGAAAATATAGTAACCAGACTTTCAATTTCAAGATAACCCACAAGAACATTGGAGAAGCCTTCAGAATTATGGCAGTATTTTATCAACGATTAAATGTTGGACACAATTGTGATGAATACTAATATATTTATTATTTCAATAAAAGAAAACTATTCAAAAGATAAAGATGCAAGGGAGACTAACAAAGCAGAAATCCAGGCCCTATTTGGACTGTTATACTATGCAGGTGTTTTAAAGGGCAATCGCTTGAATATCAAAGATCCTTGTGCAACGAATGGATCAGGTGCAGAAATGTTCCGTCTAACCATATCCCTAAACCGCTTCCGTTTTTTACTTGCCGCCTTACGTTTCGACGATAAAGCCACTCGATCACAGAGGAAGGAGACTGATAAGTTGGCCCCAATTAGAGAATATTTTGATTCATTCGTCCAGATCTGCAAAATCGTTTAAAGTATGTCGGAGTATGTGACGATCGACAAGAAATTGGAGGCTTTTCGTGGTCGATGTGGCTTTCGCCAATATATTCCATCAAAACCGAATAAGTATGGAGTCAAAATATTCGCTCTTTCGGACGCACGAATGTATTACACAGCCAATCTAGAAGTGTATGTGGGAAAGCAGCCAGGTCCATTTTAACAAAGCAATACTCCAGGTGATGTATTAATGCGTCTTTGTGAACCAATCTATAACTCAGGTCGCAATGTGACATTGGATAATTGGTTCACTAGCCTTAATTTGGTAAATCAGTCATTGAAAAAGAAAATAACCGTTGTTGGAACAATAAGAAAAAATAAACGGGAGTTACCAGTGGATTTTTCAAATCCTGTAACACGTCCACCGAATACAAGCATGTTTACTTTCAGAAAAGAGTGCACCTTAGTATCCCACATCCCAAAAAAGAAGAAGAATGTTTTATTGCTGTCAAGTGTTCACCACGACGATGCAATAGATGATAGAACTGGAAACCATAGATCATTATATTATACAACAGCACCAAAGGTGGAGTGGATACAGTTGACCAATTGTGCAGCAATTACAACTGTGCTCGGAAAACACAGAGGTGGCTCCTGGTAGTTTTTTATTCAAGTCTAAATGTGGCTGGAATAAATTCGTTTGTGATATAGTGCTCAAACAATGCTGATGTCAAAATTCGGCGTAGAGAGTTTCTCAAGCAACTTTCTATGGAAATGGTTCGTCCACATCTGCTTGTACGATCTTCGTTGCAGCAGATCTCCCGCCCGATGAAACTTCGTATTCAAGAGATTTGTGATGTAAGAGATGCTCAAGGAGAAAACCCACAGCCACTTCCCGATAAAGGACGATGCCACTACTATGTCAGCAAAAGGAATAGAAAAACTCGATATCATTGCAGAAAATGTAAAAAATTTATATGTCTACAACATGTTACAATAGTATGTGAAACATATTTCGAAGAGTTTTCTGATTGATTTTTTCATGTTTCAAGTATTTCACTGTATTTCTATTGGAATTTATTTTCATTTGAGGTTATTGTATTTGATACATGTTTCAATTTTCTTGCAATTGATTATTTATTTGATACGTAGTTCATTTCTTGAATAAATCGTTTCTAATATGTATGTTATTTTTCTCTTTGCATAAGATATATACAAAATCATGAGTAAACAAACCCTAAAATAGATAACGTCTGTGAGACCGATGCGGGTAACGCATCCCAAACTTTCATGCGGGTACCGAATATAAGTCGCTCATTTTCAACTTTACGAAGAAAGGTGATAAGAACTTTGTTTTTGGGAGTGTTATTACGAATCCATTTAAAAAAAATATCATTTCATGAAATATTTTGAAATCGCGACGATGTCATCTGGAACATAAGTCCACAAGGAAAGTTACTTTGATGAAATAAGTTTTATGTGAAAATATTTGATACAGGTGACTTAAGATCCAGATGAAGTAAAGATTTCAGTTTACGAATATTATCGTCAGTAGTATTATCTTGCAATAATATAACTTTCGAATTCAGATTTTGGTCAGTGGATAGAAATATGTTCACCAGAGTGACTGATGAATCTATTCACACCAGACATAACTGAGCTATTTTTTTATCTGTCTCTAGAAAAGTTTCATACTTTGAAACGGCAATTTCTACGAATATCCTTAGTCCTATCGTAGCTAACGTCTAAACGGAGTGCTTTGAGTGAAAAGCAATCAGATCTTCAAACCTCAAGCTTGCAGTATGGTACCAATATGACAAGGATACATGCATTATTCGAAAATATGACAAAAAATGTTTAAACAACTTCCTGGTACATTTGAACAATCAATACCGAAGTTTACAGTTCACTATGAAGACTCAGACGGACAGACAAATAGCAATCCTGGATGTACCCATGACAAGAGCCGGAGACCCTAAATCACAAAGTAAAGAAAGGGAAACCACACCAACGGATTATTGAAGGACCTGCACCCTACAACATCTGGAAGATCAAAAACGCCTTAAAAAGATTTTTGCTGAAGACTGGTCCGAATAGGACTTCGAGAAGTCGACGAGAATTTTTCTTCAAACGAAAGCCAAAACGCGACAAAATTGGTAGCCTCCTTAAATACAACAGGGCCACATATAAGCCCACCAAATAAATATAGCATTAACTAAGGTCAACAAAGGACAGAATGGATCCCAAAGCCAACACAGACCACTCCATGGTCTTCTGATAAAGTTCATATCGGTATAACCAATCGTTCGTTCAGCATAATAAATGCGGAGTATAAAAAAACTGCATACTTCTTCTTTACTCCTAAGGTGTTTACATTCGGTTATTTCGTGAGGTCATTCAAATCTATAAATATGATAATTCCAACCAAAAGGAAGGAACAGTAAAGATCAACAAAATTTGGATACCTACTTTAGGATCAGACGAACCGGCCAATCTTGCTTAGTTAGTAATGACTCCCCCTCCTGTCCGGCCAATGATAAATATACCCTGCGTCCATGAGTGCGCCGACGAAACGTCAGGAAGACATTGCAACAGACAACTGTCTAAAAATCCGAAACTACAAATAATTTCAAAAAGAGAATGTTCCATTCAAACAACCGGTGATGATGTCATTATTTGAAGGTATTATTTGAATAAAAGCAGTAATTCAAAATGGAAATTAAATCTCTTTCAGACATTTTCAACAGTACCGTTTATTACATATGTTTCAGATGGAGAGAAACCGGTGATGCTGCTTGCGATCCCTACCGCCCTTGGCAAACAGTCTACAACCATAGACCTTGGCAACAAGCGAATCTAGATAAAAAATTCATCATAGGCGGCGAGGCCTGTCTTTGGAGCGAGCAGTTCGACGAAGGCTCCCTTGACGCACGCCTCTGGCCCCGGGCGGCTGCGTTCGCTGAAAGGGTGTGGAGTGATCCTCAACTGGACTTAGCTACTCTCAACATCCAGGAAGATGTTTATACAAGGCTGAGCACTCAAAGAGATAGGTCAGTTTTTTAAAAATAAAGTTTCATTTTGTCATTTATTTCCGGAAGCTTATTGAGGAATCGCGACGTTGAAGAGGTCCATTTGTTGAATAAATTGCAGTCCATTGAACTTTTTTGAAAACTAAAAATGGATTATTTTCTAGGGGAGATTAGTTTTATGGAAAACACCTGCTGGCATTCTATTTCTCCAGCATTATACAGTGCCTTCATTTCAAAACTTCCCACCCCTAGTACTTCGTTTAGCAGGGAGAATTTGCCATACGCAAAAAACACGTCAATTTAATATCGAGGGGGAAGTTTAAAACCAGTGCCAGTGATATTTTAGGTTCAACCCCCTTACCCCTAGCTACCCACACTTAATAATTTCAAATGGCACCCCCTATCTTGTAACACATCATTTTAAAGATCTTAAAAATCCTCACTCAACTCCGTTTAGAAAACTGAAATTGGTTAATCCATTTTCGTAAAATAGGGCAAAAAGAAAATTAATTATAAAAAAATTAAAAAATTTATGGAACCGCTACCACTGACTCAATAACGGTATGTTTATGTCTTTTTTGTAAACAGAGTTTATTGCTTCAGGTGAAAGTAAGATAAGGGCACACAGTTGCTTTTTGGCGTCACTTAAGTTACAATTAAATGGTGAAAACATTTAAGTATCAGAATTAGTTATTCCTGATTTTAAAATGTTTGTCAAGTGGTGTCAGTTGCACTGACAGTAATACAATCGTACAATAAAGAACTGAAATTATTTTTATTTATGGTGCTGAAGATAGGTGTGCTCGTAGGACAGTCCGGGTTTTTAATG
>WOGR01007913.1:1458-12122 GCA_015342045.1 Leptinotarsa lineolata | reverse complement strand
ACGTTCGTAAGGGGGCGAAAGTTGGTTAATGAGAATGCACATATGGGGCATATGTCGAAGAAAATGAAAATGAGTAATCCATTATATTGGAATGGAGATATAGAAACTATTTCGATAAAGTAAGCTTCACTATTTTTTTACCGATTGCCAAATTATCATTCACAGGCTTTTGTCGTTTACTTCACAGTGACGATATGGTACGTATCAACGCTGCCACAGTTCTTTGTTAGCCTGAAGTTATATCAAAAGTATATTCGATTCAGTGTTGTGATGTTATCGCGTTATTTTGAAAAATAATATTACTGAATCACCAGATTGATATAGACACTGTGAAAAGTAACATTGATTTCTTCTAAAACCAAAAACTATTCTCAAGATATACTAAATAACCCTAATAATCAGTCTCAATCGACATGAAGCTTTTTATCTCGAATAAATAACAGACACAAAAAGTCAACGAGCAATGGGACTATTGCACACAATAGTGAAACAATTACTAATCCCTCAGAAACCCCCTAAATGAACAACTATTTTTTAAAAACAGTACCATCAAAAATACACTATAAAATTGACGAAAACCCTCTAAATTTCATTAAAAAAAATTTGTGAAAAAAATGCTATTTTCTAAGAAACCTCTTACTTTTTCAAAGATTTTTTAAAGAGTAGCATCAGAAATAAAAACTAAAGTTGATGAGAATCTCTTTCAATTTTTTTTCAGGAATTTCAGTGAAACCATTACTAATCGCTTAGAAATCTCCCAGTTCTCCAACAATTTTTTCAAAAAAGGGCCATCAGAAATACACTATAAAATTGATGAGAAAATTTAGTGAAATAAATACTAAACCCTCAGAAATCTCCTGCCTTTTCATCGATTTTTTCAAAAAGGCACCATCAAAAATATAAACTAAAATGATGAGAGTTATTTTCAATTCGTTTCAAAAAATTATGTGGGACAATTACTAATCGCTCAGAAATCTCCCAACGTTTCAAATGATTTTTTTCAAAAAAGCACTATCAGAAATACAAACTGAAATTGATGAGAATCCCTCTCAATTTCTTTCACAAAATTTAGTGAAAAGAATGCTTAATCCCTGAGAAATCTCCAACGATTTTTTTAAAGAGCACTATCAAAAATACAAACTCAAATTGATGAGAATTCCTTTCAATTTTTTTCAGGAATTTCAGTGAAACAATTACTAATCGCTCAGAAATCTCCCAACTCTTCAACGATTTTTTCAAAAAACGGCCATCAGAAATACACTATGAAACTAAAATTGATGAGAATCCCTTTCAATTTCTTTCAGAAAATCCCTCAGAAATATCCTACCTTATCAACGATTTTTTTCAAAAAGCTCCATCAGAAATACAAACTGAAATTGAGAATTCTTTTCAAATCCTTTCAGAAAATTCAGTTAAACAATTAGTGATACTTCAAAAATATCCTAACTTTCAAGGATTTTTTTAAAAAAGATCATCAAAAATACACTATAAAATTGATGAGAATCCCTCTTAATCTCCTACAGACAGTTTAGTTGAAAAATCAATAATTTCGTACCATATATCACATATCATACCATCACATATTTCTAATTAATCTATCTGTTTTAAATATGTTTTTCCGTTAATCAGAATTAATAAACTGATGGATGTAGCCGTTACTACGTGTATTCTTTTGAATAGCGTATTTGTTTGAAAATTTCCTTGTAGGATGAAACTGCAGTAACGTTACTTACAAATACAAAGCGATATAAAAACATGAGAAGTTTCAATTTCCTTTTTTTATATTTCTAAATAACAATATCAACAGGTTACAGTGAAAATAAAAGAATGTATAGTGTTATAGACCAGTTGAAATTCATCATAATTCCGAAAGTGGCAGTTTTTTTCCATGATTTACCATTTGTTATGTTGGAAATGTACTTTGTCATGAACTACACAATTTATTATCATCTGAATGTCCCGAGAACATAGAAAATGAACCTCAGAAAAGTAAGTTTAGAGAATTTTTAATTGCAATCTACTTCAACTTTGACTGTATTATTATGTATTATCGAGCACAGTTAGCTATAGATAATTCCGGCGAATCTTGTATACCAATTTACTGAAAATGATACGAATAAAATGATCGGAAGTATATTAATAATTGTCCTTCTTGCCAGGACTATCAGAATTCTCTGTGGTTAGTCATTTGATCCCGTTGTGCGAAGCCATCAGCAAACTCTCCTCTCCGCACATAACGTAGCCAACTGCATAACACAGAGTGTTTGAATATTATTACTCCACATAATAATTTAATATGGACTGTGGGAGTATTCTTATGGGAATATGACCCGCCGACCTCTAACCGGGGCGTTCCCACCATTGTGCTACCGGCCTTTGCCCGGCGGGGGCAGGGGGGTTATTGCTAATTACCCTGCAATTGAAGCAGGAAGTTGAGAAATCACTGGCGGTTCTTATTGCTGTGTTCAGATTCTGGTTGTTCAAATATGGGGCAAGATAGCATGTTGCAAAAACATTTGTAAAAATGTGACAGGCGAAACTAACAATTCTACAATTGAATATGATATTTTCTCACGATCACACAAATTGTTAATTGATTATTTTGACTAAATTGAAGTACAACGGTATTCTTTTTCGTTTATTAAAGCCGAATATTTTTTTTAGAAATGGAAATTAGTGGAAAACGACACACTTTTAGCATTTCTTCATTGGTGTTACTTGTTTATGAATTTCAATTTCATGATACCTACTCTTTCATTCATTCAACTTTATTTCTTCCTCAGACGTACCATGCATGCCATCATCAAACGTAACAGTTGGGCTGAAAAGCTGGTAGACTATCATAGAAAAAAAAATTATAAATTTTATTTTAATGTTCAATATAGTTGCCTTCGTGGACGATACAATGATTATGGCAGTCATACAATTTTTCGATAACGTTTTTATAGTACGATTTGTCTTTAGCCTCAAAATCGACGCTAAATTTCTTACCAGCGAGCATCCTCTTGAAGTCTGAGAACAAGAAAAAATCGCTGGGGACCAGATCTGGAGATTACGGTGGATGTGGGAGCAGTTCGAAGCCCAATTTATGCAATTTCGCCATCATTTTCATCGATGTGCATTGTCTTGATGGTACAGCAATTTTCATTCTCCTAATGGTGCAGTTTTTCAACGATTTCGTCTTAACAACGTTTCAATAACGCTTTGTCGCTGTTGATGTTGATACAGTTATCGAAACGTGCTCAAGTTCTTTTGTGTGGGAAAAAATTTTTATTGTGAATAACTATATATTCATCTAAATGATTCATATAAATACCTTAAAAAACAATCCATAAAAGACAGAACATCCTTGATGAACTTACATCGATACTATTGAATCGCCAAATATACAGGGTGTTTGACTGGAAATAAAAAAGTTTCCACTTGGTTCCGGTATCAATGGAAGCGAAGGAGAGTTGAAAAAATTTCAATTGTTATTATCTATTTCTCGACCTCAATTTTCAGATTTGAAATGGATACTTTTGGAAAAACTCTCAACTCTCCTTCGTCAAGAATCACCCGGTATATATCTTTAATTTATAATATCCTGGAAAGTGTAGAACCCCTTTGCGCAGCCTATGGTTGCCTTAATAGCCTACCTGAAATTGGTAGCAGAATTATAATTACGAAATTACTAGCTGTAAGCACTTTGTTAGAGATGGCGTTTTATAACAAGCGATTAATTGCTTCTTTTGAGATTCGCACTTCAGAGGGACGAGAGATTAGCCCCGAACAATAAATAGTAAATTCATTTTAATCGACTCATTTTTAGTACCAATCAAGTGGAGTTATTTAATGGGAAATGCTTCTGTGCAGACTAATATTATTTTCTTGAATTATGAGTTAATGTTTCAAAAGTACTTACACATAACGACTGCTTACAACTGTAAATATATTTTTATTCCTAATCCAGCCGATATTCATTTTAGATTGAATTGATTGATACTCATCCAGCAAAAAAATAGTTGAATACATTTGGTCAAACTTTTAATTTCGAACATTCTCTTGGCACATTTGATTTCGAACATGCTTCATTGAGAAAGTTATTGGCATATTGTTCTGGTTGGTTTCCGGGATCTGCCGTGGTCTTCTTTGATTTTGATCTCCAAACATTTCACCTGCAATTGCAATGCTTCTTTTCATCTGGCCGATATAGACTTTACCTCAATTACATGGGATCCTGTAAACTCCCACTGATTTGAATGGATATCTGCAGATACTCCGATATTTTTTTCGTTGGTTTTTAGACGGTATTAATTTTCTCCTTCTTTGGAATTTTTCCGATTCGGTTGGTGACATCTTCTATATATGGCAGATAGACAGTGCCTTGGGGTTGATCTTCACTGGTGTTTCTCTTCTTCTCCCTTGGACCCATAGCGCGGATTATATCTTTTCTGTCGTAGCTTGTAACACAATTGTTATGTGTTTCATTTTGTCGTCGACGTTCTTTTCTTTACATATTTTCAAACCTTTGGTCACTAGGGTGTTGATGACCGTTAGTTTCTGTTTTGGCTGGTGGTCGGATCTATTAATGTAGGTATCGATCTGTGTATGTTATTTCCTGGACACCTTATGGTCTAGTTGATTACTTTCCTTGATGGTCAAAACATCAAGGAATGGAATTTAGAGGTTTTCTTTAATTTCCATGGAGAACTGGATATTTGTATGAAAGCTATTCAGACGATCTAGGAAGTTTGGAAGTCCTTCTTTTCTATGGCTCCAAAAAAACGAACGTTTCATCTACATACCTCAACCAGTGCTACGGTCATTTTTCTGAAGTTTCAATGGTTCTTTCTTCGAAATTTCCCATGTAGGAATTCGCAACTACTGGTCAAAGTGGTCTGCCCATGGCGTTCATAAAAAGTTTTATTCCATTTAAAATGAGTTTTCGCTAACGACAACTGAAGATGACTGCCGCAGTTCCAGTTGAAAGTTTTGGAGATTATAACCAAAGAAAACCACGGCAAAACCCGGAAACCAACCAAAACATTGACGCCAGCAGTGAAAGCTTACATTCCTATATTGGCATATTGTCCTTAAAAACATTTTCAAATATGGAGAATGAATCAAACTGAAGGGTGAAAATATTAAATTTGCAACCAGATCCCCTTATCATTTTTGACTATTTTGGATTATTTGAAGATTTTTTGCTAATAGAAAGAACATCGCTGTATGACTATCATGATCAAAAATATCAAAATTACTGATACGTTATATTAGAAAAACGTTAAGTGAGTTGGTCAAATGCCGATTAGATCAATTCGCAAATATAGGCGTTAATGGTAATGAAGACGTTGATAAAGCAGCTAAAGAAGCAACTACTCTATATGAGATCAATAATAATTGTGTTATCATGAAAATTTGGATTGGAGGAGAAGTAGGAAAACAGGAAAAATATATCACTGTTCTCGAAATTTTATTTTTCATGTTGAAATATCTGCAGTTTTCAATGAACTCGACAAAACTGAAATAAATTAACACCAGTCTGTGAGAGTAGTTCATGTCTTGTGCAATGTCAAAATGATATGGGGTCATTGATGGGCAAAGTAATTCAAATTCACATTGAAATTTTCATTTCGAAACATGAAAGTTACGTTGGTTATATTGAAAAAATATTTGCATTGAATCCGCAGTCGTAATTTCAGAAAGCGTGGTTTTCTGGCTTTCTTGCAAAGTTTCAATAATATTTTGCTGATAGACAGTTGAATTCATTGAGTTTTCTCGTTATTTATAAAGGAATGTTAATTTCATGCATGCATCACGAATTATTTTATTTGTATTATTTAATATATATCATGTATGTCTGGTAAGTTGATTTTTGCATAATTAAAGAAAAATTAAAATACTGTTGTGATATCAACTGAATAATAATGTAAATGTTCCAAGATATACGAATATTTGGAAATAGATTCCAAGCAGATATACTTGATGACAGTGGCGAGAAACAGAAAGTGTTTTATAATGTACCTATATTTAGATTTATTTGGATGTCTATGCAATGTGCTATTTCGTTATTTAGTGAAATGGAATTGTAGTTGTGATTATTTTCTATAGATGAGCTTCTTTGGATTTTCTATATGGCACTATTACGGTATAGTAATCCACAAAATCTATATGCCTTACTCCTATATACCTAAATTTCGATGAGAAATAACATGTATCGGTGTTCATTTTTTTAATTGACAATTAGATAATTTCAAAGGATTCAAGACTATCAGTATTAAAAATGACAAGTGCGTATGTATCGTTTTAAGGCGAACATTTTTTTATTTTTCTTTCCCAATTCAGATAAAAAATAACTTCTGACAAATAAAATACCTTAGGTGCAATACATTTTTTTATATTGCTTTGCAGAAAATGATCAGTAGTGAAATAAAAATTTTTCAAAAATTGTATCGTATCTTTGTTTTTTTTTAATTTCATCACAAACAGTGATGATTTTCATGATCTACATGATTTAAAATTGTAAAACGTATCAAAAAAATTCTTTCAGTTTTTCGGACAAAGTCTCTGACAAAGTCTCTGAAATATATAGGGTACTCGATTAAATCAAAAAACAACATCCAATTTTAAGATTTCAACACATAACTCCTCACAACAGAATATCCAAAGATAATATGATTCTTGAATAAAAAATCGCAGTGTAAAATTATGTCGGAGTGTAAAATTCCACTGTGAAATTATGATGGAGTGTCAAATGTCAATATCCACATATAGTCAGTGGCTATAAATCAAATCATGTAAAGGAACAATTTGTTCAGGTCAGTCTCAAACTCCCTACAATGTAGGTAAGTATGTTAGAGTATATCATTCCTCGAACTAAGCTGAAGCGAACAACAGACTGGCCTTAACAAATTTTTCCTTTACATGATTTGATTTGGAGCCAGTCCTTATAAGCGTAATTTGGCGAATTTTGGATATGCGGCTGGTTAGTACCTCGTTCACCAGGTGGGGTGGTGACAAACATATTATTTGTTGTTCGCTTCAGCTTAGTTCGAGGAATGATATGCTGAAAGGAATACGAATTTTAATTATGGAGTATCATCGACCCTATGTTGATGATGGCCACTACCTTGCACTGACGAGAGACCAAATAGCCCGAAACTGGTCTGCAAGTGTGCCCATTCAATAAATGAAAATCGATTCCGGTAATTGTATCGCCAACAGCATATGCACGAAATACTTCAGTGAAGATTCCTGCACTGACACCTGTCGGATATAATCCAACGCCCTACGTGGTATTAGCCACGTAGGGCGTTGATAGGTGTCAAGCCATTAACATACAGTATAGGGAGTTTGAGACTGGCCTGAACAAATTATTCCTTTACATTATTTCAAATTTCAATGTATTATCACGATAGATATTGTTTATTATCCACAATTATACAACCAAAACAAACTCATAGACCCAAATGTCGGTTATAAATATTCACTAACCGGCAAAAACAATTCTTCTAAACAGTCATCCTCATTACAAATTCGCCGGTTGGAGAGTTACAGGATTTTTAAATTTCCTTCTCAAATTCACTTATCACGATTAGCTTGAAATTAATCAAGCCATTATAATACTTTTTCATCAACATGTATAGGTATTCACTTCCGGTACGAGGTGGGCCTCGCAAGCACCGTTCACAGAACCGGACTTGTGATTTTTAATGGAAGAGTGTCTCTTAACTTTGCAAACTTCGTTCTACTTATCGTAAAAACTATTGAGATTTTGGTTCCATTCGAAATCATTATTGTCTGATATTTTTTTGATGATTTATCATAATGTATCAAGCTACGTTTATATTTCCTCACCTACCTTTCTATTTAATGATAATAATAAAAATAAATATGTTTCATTGTCCAAAGAGGAATTCTTATTGACAAAGCTTTGGTAAACATTGCTTTTTTTATAAGAAAAAACCATAGTCAAGTATATAAAAACAGAATATATGCTAGTAGATTAATAAAAAGATAATAAATAGAAAGATTTCTTGAAAAGTATTTCGCTTGTTACCTCTTTTAATACCCTTTCAAAAACCTGCACTCCAAAAGGAACTAGCATGAAAAATTGAAAAAAATCAGCACCTATTTTAATTGGAAATATCACTATGGGACCTTGAACGCAATTTATCGGATATTTTTGAAAAGTCAGAAGACATTAATTCAAAGGAGGTTATTTGAGCACTGTTTCAATTGTTTGTATACATTAGCCCAGAAACTGAAGAGGAAAGAGAAAATAAAATCTATTCAGACCCTTGTATAAATTCCAGAAAACCATTCGTAATTGATTTTTTAATTATTTACCAATCAATTATATAAGTCTCGTTATGCCAAAGCACAAAAGGTTCCTTTGTACGTAACTGATAATATATTAATAAATACTTCTTCAATTATTAGATTACAATTTTTCAAAACGTGAAAATATTTGACACCAAAGCCCAAAACTGAAGCATTCGTGATTCAACCCCAGACAGCGCTATTTCGACTAGTCATAAGTCTCATCAGTAGTACTAGGCTGAATCACGAATACATTGCTGCAATTATTCTTGAAAAACAAGCCTGAGAAAGTGAAGGCAATGACATTATCACTTACTATGACGCCATCTATTTGATTTACAGAAGAATCAAACCACAAACGAGGTTTTGTTAGAGACTTTCGCTTTACAGTCGTCTATTATATCGCCAAAATCACAAAAACTACGATATTTTAATCAATCTAGCCCTGATAGAAAGAAACATAGACAAGATGTTCTTCGAATATTATTGTGAATGAAGTGAATGGCAAAGATCTCTGTAATTTTTAGCACAATGTTATTCTGTAGGATTTAGCAGATGCTGAAAATAGACATCAACTTCTACATCATCAGTCAAATTAAATACAATAACTTTTTCACAAGAACTTTTTGACAAAAGAGTTATTCATTACCTTATAATTCAGTTTAAGGAAGAGTAGAATCGGTTAACTAATTCAGTGATCCAATAATTTTTATGAAGTAAGGTTGGTTGAGTAACAGTAACATTTTATCCTTGAAAAAATTGTTTTTTCGAGAAAAAATTGATTCAACCTTTCTTCAGAAGAGTAGAATCTTTGTCCATGATCCAGTATTCACAATATTATAAAATTTCAGCTGTACATGAGTCAACTTGCCAAGTTCAAAATGCGATGGGTCAAGAATAGGGTGGGTATACTGAACTTATACGCTTTCATCCACAAACAAAGCGTGGAAGTATTCATGGGTCGAAAATGAGTCCTCAGAAAATAGGAGACAGGAAATAATCAACTTCTCTGTGACACTGTAGTTTATTAATTTGCAATGCGATTGCAAAAAAGATATTATCGTTCATAAGAATGTCATCTTTTTTTAAATATATCAGTTTTCTACATCTCCATCTGATAGAAAATTGGTCATGTCCAATGTAAGGAAGAAATAATTATTGAATACATCAAATCAAACTTCAAATTCATTTCAGTACTCACCTACAGTGTTGCAGTTCTTGTGTATAGGAACAGTGCTTGTTTTCAACTCATGCATAGTGAATGAAATAGGTATATCTTTACGTATTAACACATGCTTTTGTGTTTTTTTCATCCACTCGTAGTTGAGTGGATAACAGTCGTAGTGAAACTAACGTTTTATAAATAATACTAATTGATTTTTATGTTTCTTATATTTTTCGACTATTTAGGAGTATAGAAAAAAAAAAGAAAAAAATGAAAATTTGAAAACTGAACAGATCATGAGGTATATTTTTTAATATAATAATATAACAAAGAGTACAATTACACGGAAAACTTTCAATTACCAGGTGTACTTTCGAAAGTTTCAAGTGACAAAAACCCTTCATCAGAACATTTTAATAGTTTATATTTCATGGCGATTCAGTTCTATCTGTAGGGCCAAACATTTGAAAATTTGGGCCTCGTATAATCCGGCTCTGTCAATTCGGAGTATTGAGCTGTGAAGATGAATCCAGGACCGTCGGTAGGGGGGCAGGCGGGGGCGGCTCATCGGCTTTCGAGCGTGCCGCACCCCAGACAGGATGGGAGTTCCCCGTGACCCCCGGTGCCCCCATGCCTGCGAGCACTCCAAAAGAACAAGAGGGTGTGGCAATTTAAACCATTTCGTAATTCATGATTACATACACAAAACGAAGAGCACGGCTTTTTTAATATTTAGAATGAATTAAAAATAGGCGGGACTGATGAATAAACTCGTGGGGACACCTTTTTAACTTTACATTTTGTTTGGAATTGTGTATGAATGGACGCAGTTTACGAGGGTTGCATGAAAGGTAAAATTGCAGGCAACGTGGTATCGTGGGAATAGCAAAAGGGAATAGCAAAAATTGAAAATTGACCTACTAGGTAAACAAACTTACACTCAATAATTGATACATATGTTGTTATTCGAATGCTGATTGATGGTGTATAATGTATTATTTTTTCTATTTTTTTGTGTTTTTTGTATATGTTTTATTCTTTTTTTTTGTTGTTGCCAGTTCTCGTAACTGACGGTGGAGGTTAGGTGGTAGAACAAACCTGTAGTTTTTGGCTTTCTACTACTCCATCTTGATACAAAAAATGTGGGAATCTTCCAAAGAAAGGAAGGAAGCAATCATTTTTTTTTTTGATAGAA
>WOGR01007912.1:0-12122 GCA_015342045.1 Leptinotarsa lineolata | reverse complement strand
CATTCCTCAAACTAAGCTGAAGCGAACAACAAACAACATGTTTGTCACTGCCCCACCTAGTGAACGAGGTACTAACCAACCGCATATCCGAAATTCGTCCAATTCCTCGTACAAGAAAAGAAAACTCTTTACATATAGTCAGTGGGCATACTTGATATAAGTATGCCCACTGATATAATCCAACGCCCTTCGTGGTATTAGCCAAGGGAGTAGTTGTTTTCTGATAGGTGTCAGTTCATTAACCTACAGTGTAGGAAGTTTGAGATTGGCCTGAACAAATTGTTTTTTTATATGGTTTGAATATTATGGTCGTATGTAAAACGACAAGAGGGAGATGTTTTTGAAATGTTCGCTTCAAAAAATGTTGATTGCCAAAAAGAATTATTAGCTGAATATCGCATCACAGATACGATTGTATTTTGTCAGCCATTACTAGACACTACAAATATTTGCCCTTTCACACTACTGCTAGTAGTGTTACAAAAACTTCAGATTTTTCTTCATCAACATAAATTAACATTTGTTCTTGACATTTGTATCTGAAAAGTTGTATATATCGCCATCATACAAAATGAAACAAACTATTTACTGTCAATCAAATATATATTTCATATATACATATATTTTTTGCTCACTAGAAAATTATAACATATTGCTATTAGATTACCATAGAGCACTTCTTCAAAATACAGTCCACCAAGTCCTCAAGATCAGTCCAGGTAATTTCCATGTTCATGAAAAATAAATTGTTAATCAGTAAAAAATGCACGTTTCTAAAACGATCATAAATAATGAAAATCAAAAATGTTACAGAGTAGTTTGGATAGAGAATAAAAAAATTCGTTTACTGATTCACTTTCATGGATTTTTTTTCGATAAGAATTGGAATTACTTTTGTTAGATTGTCCTCAAGTACTCTATTTAGAAGTCAATACACCTGGCCTATGGATTGAAAGTATCTATTAGATACAGTGTTTACATTACCAAAGTTTTGATTTTGCTGTTACAAAATTATTTGTTTACTGTTAGTTGAAATAATTTCGTTTTAAAATAAACTTTCGTTAAATCGCAAACATTGTTGAGTGGCATAAAACAATACAATACACGTTTTATAACCTGCACTATATTTTCGAAGTGAAAACTTTAGCGGCGTTTTGCACTTTGGTGGTAGGTAAAAAATGTGAAACTCACCTCAGGACACGTGACCTGATCGAAAATTCGTAAGAAATTGGGAGAGTAGACCGCCGACGCGGCGTAGGGGAGGAAGTATCTTTCTCTCTTTTTACCGCGCGGCGAAAATGTATGCATGCGCCTGCATTTTCGTTTAGGCGGCGCAAGGCGCTTGCGCGAATGTGTTTAGTGTTTCAAATAATGAATTTGGTTTAACGATGTCAAATGCAATCTCAATGCAAAGAACTACAAAACTACTATTGATGCGGTCTTTATAAGACATTTAAATAGGATAGAATCAAATATGTTCGTTTCTTACTTCAGCTACCATAAACCTATCGTATCAGTTGTTAGAGATTGGAGATGATGGTTCGGGTTATGATGGTGGAGGGGTGTTTGAAATTATGGATAGAAGTTGATTTCTCTGAGAGAAAAACGTTTCAATGTAAAATAATTGTAAAAGTTCTGAAGTGTTTAACTTTTAATGTAACATAAATTGCCATATTTGTGTACGATGGCGCAATAAATGAATATTGTATTTTACCACATAAATGATAGTACTTTCATACTGATGATTAAAGCGATTCGTGCAGAATTATTCCCTAACCATTCCAAAATATCAAAAATGCACAACGTTAATATTCAAGTTTTCTCTTCTGCCGGCACTCCCGAAGTGCAAACCGTATTTTTTTTAATTGGCCCACCCTCCTCCACTGCCAATTAATTTGTCATTTTCGACTTTATATTGTTCTCATTACTATTTTTACTTACTAATATTAATCCTACAATCTGGCATAACCAGCTTTGTAGTGAATCCTTTCACTCTCAGATATATGTTAATCAATTTATATTTCAAGTGGTTTTTATGTTTTCAACCGACTCATCCTATGTCATGTCGAAGGCTCTCATTTATATGTTACCAGTTTGTTATCTAATTCCGCTTTTTCATGTCAGTATTAATAGCAATAATCATCATTCAGCGTTTTTCCAAGCCAAACCATATTATATTTTGACGTTTCATATATCGCAAATACTGTTTATTATTCATTCACAAATATTAAAAACAATATCCAACCATTTTAGTAGTGATTATTTTTTGTATATTTTTGTTAGTTTATCTATCACAGTCAAGTAAAAATGTTTACCGTGTTCATTCAACAATATTATTAACTCTTCTCTCAATTAATTCGATTTTCTAAAAAAAGACGTTTTCATTCATTTCTACAATTACTATAACCACCTTAGTTTCAGAGACCAAGAGTAAAATCTTTTAGGTCCTTATCATAAAATCAACAATCAGTAATCTTCGACATGATGTTTGAGATTGTGTTATCCCAACCACCTTCTCATTTTTCAACGTACTTTGAAAAAACACCGTGTATATGTCAATCAAATGCATTGAAATAATTGAAAATACAAAATTAGTTTTTGGGGATAATTTTGCCCACCCTCCTCCTCGTCCTTCAATAGTTTTTTCATTTTTCATTTGATGATATTTCTCAATTTTCATAAGTTTACTATTCTATTGTTTTGATAATAAAATACATTTGATGTATATCATTTCAAAGAATTATTGAAATAAGTAAAAATGCAAAATAAGTATTTGGGGATGATTTTGCCCATCTTCTTCATCCATCAATAGTTTTTTCATATGTCTTTTGATGAAATTTCATTTTGATATGATTGTTGCATGTAATTTCAAAGATGTATTGAAATAAAATAAAAATACAAAATAAGATGTATAATTTTGCCCACCCTCCTCCTCATTCATCAATTAACTTTTTGGCCACTTCAGATTTCAATATTATTTTATATTATTACTATATGAAGTACATCATTTCAATACTTAAATATGTGGAATAATTGCTCTCGTCTTAGATCTACGGGTATTATATTCTACTTTACTCTGAATCGATGTTAATCATGAGGAGATAATAATTTTTGGTCATTCATATGATGAATACATCTTGGCTACATTTCAATACATTTTACTTCATCGGTTGTTTTGAATCGCTGTTACTTAAACAATGAGTCATAATTATAGCTTGTCGCTAGTTTCATTTTCGAATATTTTATATAGATGTTATTCAAATACAATTTCGATTAATGTTTATTCAGACAACATCTATGTGTAATTAGTTTTATGGTTTCTATTACGTACACAGTTATAATAAGTCATTTTTGTGAAAAAGCTTTCGTTACTTATTTCAAGACATTATACCATTCTATGTTCAACAAATAACATACTTCATTTATGTATAGATGTAACACAAAAGCTTTCATCATTTTTATATATTGTGACACCATTCACAAATCGTTTTCCTTTCCATATTTTCAATACCTATGAACTTTGAGATCATCCCTTGTCTTTATTTCAATAAAAACCTTACTATCAAATAACCTTTCAGTACTTAAAAATTGTTCATTTTGAATCGAAGGTATTACAGGAAATCTCTTCATTTTTAGTACTACTTTTTGAAAATGATTTTGAATCAATAATAACGAGATTCTTCAATCTTTTAATAACACTGGCAACATTTACTTCGTACAAAATTTTTTGTCGAAATTGCTCAGGGATAATCGTTCTTCAACACCATGTCTGACATTATTATGTCAAATATTAGAGGGATAACCTTTTTTCAGTATAACACCACATATTAATTTTGCGTTAATTGGTTATAACAAACACTCACTACATTTACTTCGCAAATAATTTCAAATTAATATTACTCGGGGATAATTTTTTACCAAAATAACAGCCTGACAAAGTTTCTTCTCGAATACCCTTCCAATATTATTTTGTATAAAAGATAAAGGGGAAATTCCATAATTCCTGTACTATCAAAAACTCACTACGGTTACTTCGTAGATAAATTTGAATCGATATTCCTCAGGGACAATCTTTTATCAAAATAACACGATTTCAGAATTTTTCAACTACTTTCAGAAGATGAATTCGAAATTGAAATTTGTGGAGGAAATCCTATCAATTCTATACCTTATTTATACCAAACAGGCACTACAATCACTTCACAAAAAAATTTTAAACGATATTACCCAGGGATGATATTTCACCAATATAACACTATGTCTGAATTTTTCAAATACCTTTCCAAGTTTATTTCTTATCAGAGACGAAGGAGACATTCTATCATTTTTGTACTTGTTTATTTAAAAAACTGGATACGTTGATTTCGTTAACGATTTTCAATAGATATTGATTTTGAATCGAAGATATAAAATACAATTTCCCTTATTGTAAAAAATATTATATAAACACTCACTACATCAATTTCGTGTATAATTTTGATTTAATATTACGGAGAGATAACGTTCCTTCTATATAACAATACGCCTGAATTTGAATGACATATGCTAGAAACTCTCATTTCGTACATACTTTTGAAATAATATTATGCAGGGATAAATCGTTCAGTAAAGCACCATAATGGGGAATCTCATTATTTTTGTACTTAATTGTTACCAAAGATTCAATACATTTACTCCTCAAGATAATTTTAAATTGATATTACTCAGATAACACCTTGTCTGAATTTTTCAAGTACCTTTCGATAATGAATTTGAAACTATTTTAAAGGGAAAAGCTCATCATTCTTGTACTCTACCAATCACTCACTACGTTCACCTAGTTGATAATTTTGAATCGATATTACTCGGGGATTTTTTTTTCATCAATATAACATAACTCACAATAATATGAATTTAGGATGATTTTGCCCACCCACCTCCTCATCCTCTAACAGTTATCAATTATCATTTTTTTATACATAGAAAATTTGATATTGTGCTACTCAGTGATAATTTTTCATCTATAATGGTATGCTTTTGTAATTGAAACAATGGGAATAAATTTGTCAAGGTAGATTTTGGAGATACTCAAATCTTTCATTTTCAAGATCATTTTCGGTTATTTCAAACATTGATCTCAATGATTTTGTTTCGTAGATAATTTTGAATCGTTTTTACTCGGTGACAACCTTTCAACAAAATAACGCCATGTCTGATATTTTCAATACTGCAACAAATCAGTACTCAAATTATAACGAATAAATTACAAATACTCCGCAGATAATTTCGAATCGAAGACTAACTTTTCAGATACTTTTGAATTAACGCTATTCTGGAAACTTCTCGACTATATAATTGAAACAAATTAAAATTCTGTACTATATTTACACTACCTTTCATCAATATAAAACCAAGTCTGACTATATCAATTAACGTCTGAAGACGTTACTACTTTCATTTCGTACATGATTTTTCAATATTTCACAGGGATAACCTTTCTGTACCATAACACAATGTCTGAATTTTACAAGTACCTTTCTTTGACTTTGAATCGAAGATAAAGGAAAATCCCATCATTTCTGTTCTGTTACCAAAAACTCACTACATTTACCTATTGGATTATTTTGAATTGATAGTACTCAGGGATAACTTTTCATGAGGTAACACCTGGCCTGAATTTTTTTATCTATCTTTCGAAAATAAAGGGAAAATCTCATGTATGCCACTTATTTCAACATTCACTAACTATAACCTTTCATCAGATTACACCGAATCTACTCTGAATCGAAGAATAAAGGATATCTAATTTCTTTGCGCTATTGTGACCATACACTCATACTAAATTTCAAATCGATACTACGCAGAGGGATAACTTCGAAGATGAATCTGAATTAAAAAAAATTAAAAAATCTCAACACTTCGTTTACTTCGTAGTTTTGAATCGATAATACTTAAGGAATTTTTGTTATCAATATAACACAACTCGCAACCATATAAATTTTGGATGATTTTGCCCACCCACCTCCTCATCCTATAGCTGTTATCGATTATTATTCTTTTCTACAAGATTATGCTTTTTTTATTGAAACAATGTTTTCAATCAACGCTACACTGATATAACTTCTCGACGATATAATCGAAACTAATTACAATTCTGTATTATATTCACACAACTTTTTATCAATATAACATCAAGTCTGACTTCTTCAAATTACGTCTAAAGGTGATTTTGAATCAAAGATGAGTTAAAGAGAATCGTTTCTATACTTCATTCATGATATTCATTCAATACTTCTATTTCGTACATGATTTTGACTCAATATTTCGCAGGGATAACCTTTCTATACTATAACACAATGTCTGAATTTTTCAAGTACCTTTCGAACATGACTTTGAATCGAAGATAAAGGGAAGTCATCTTTTTGTTGTTACCAAAAACTCACATTTACCTATTGGTTTATTTTGAATTGATATTACTCAGGGAAAACCTTGCTCAGATCAGATCAAATAACACCTTGCCTGAATTTTTTAACTACGTTTCGAAGATAAAGGGAAAATCTCATCCTTTGTGTATGCCATTTATATCAACATTCACTAACTACATCGACTTCGTAGAAAATTTTGAATCGAATCACTCAGCGATAGATAACCTATCACGAGATAACACCGAGTTTACTTTGAATCGAAGAATAAAGGAAATATATTTTCTTTACGCTATTATGACCATACACTCATATATAATTTCAGAGGGATAAACTTTCATCAGTATAACTTGTATCTGAATTTACAGGAAATGATCTTAAATCAAAGTTAAAGGAGAAATCTCCACAATTTTCTATTGTGTTTATACCAAATACTGACCACATTTACTTCGTAGATAATTTAAAATCGTTATTACTCAGGGGTAAACTCTCAACAATATAACACCATGTATGATTTTTTCAATACCTTCCGTTGATAATTTAGAATCGAAGATCATTTCTATACCATTTTGATAATAAACGCTCGATACCCATGTGCGCAAATAATCTTGAATTATATTACTCAGAAATAACATTTCTAACCATAGCACCATGAATAACACAATTTCTGAATTTTTCAAATACCTTCGAAAAATGAATTTGAATCGATGATGAAGGGAAAGAAAATCTTATCATTCTTGTAATATATACCAAGCATTCCCTACATTCACTTAGTTGATAATTTCAAACCGATATTCATCAGGGTTGATCTTTCATGAATTTAACACAGTGTCGGATTTTTTTTAAATACCTCTTGAAGATGAATCTGAATTTGAAAAAATTGAAAAATTTCAACACTACGTTTACTTCCTAGATAGTTTTGAATCGATATTACTCAGGGAATTTTTGTTATCAATATAACACAACTCACAACCATATAAGTTTTGGATAATTTTGCCCACCCACTTCCTCAACATATAGCAGTTACCAATTATTAATACTCTTTTATACAAGGGTATACTTTCTTTATTAAAACATTGGGAATAAATTTGTCAAGGTAGATTTCGAAGGTACTCAAATCTTCAATTTTCAATATCATTTTCAGCTAATTCTAACCAAGATCAACATTTTATAGATACATGAAATCTTAAAATACCTTTCAAAGATGATCTTAAATCGATTATACTGGGAAATTTTGATTTTGTGCTGTACTCATACCAAACAGTGACCTCAATTATTTCGTTTCGTAGATAATTTTGAATCGTTTTTACTCGGGAATAACCTTTCAACAATATAACACCATGTCTGCATCTTTTCAATACTTCAACAAATCAGTACTCAAATTATACCAAATAAATTACAATTATTCCGCAGATAATTTTGAATCGAAGACTACTTTTCAGATACTTTTGAATTAACGCTACTCTGAAATATATCGTCGAGAAGTTATTCCAAACAAATTGCAATTCTGCACTATATTTACACAACCTTTCACCATTATAACACTAAGTCTGACTTTTTCAAATAACGTCTGAAGACGATTCTGAATCAAAGGTGAATTAAAAGGAAATCACTGCTATAATTCATTCATAATATTCATTCACTACTTTCATTTCGTACATGATTTTGACCAATATTTCGTAGCGATAACCTTTCTGTACTATGTCTGTACACAATGTCTGAATTTTACAAGTACCTTTCGAACATGACTTTTAATCGAAGATAAAGGTAAATCATCTTTTGTTCTGTTACCAAAAACTCACTACATTTACCTATTGGATTATTTTGAATTGATAGTACTGAAGGATTATCTTTCATCTGAATTTTTCAACTACTTTCTAAGATAAAGGGAAAATCTCACCCTTTTTGTATGCCACTTATTTCAACATCCACTAACTATAACCTTTCATCAGATAACACCGAATCTTCTTTGAATCGAAGAATAAAGGAAATCTAATTTCTCAACACTATTATGACCATACACTCATACATAATTTCAAATCGATATTACTCAGATGGATAACTTTTCATCAGTATAACTTGGGTGTGGATTTACAGGAAATGATCTTAAATCAAAGATAAAGGGAAAATCTCCACAATTTTCTAATGTGTTTATACCAAATACTGATCACATTTACCACCACTTTTACCTCTTAGATAATTTTGAATCGTTTCAGGGGTAAACCCACAACAATATAACACCATGTTATTTTTTCAATACCTTCCGTAGATGATTTAGAATCGAAGATCATTACTATACCATATTAATAATAAACTCTCGATACCTGTGTGCGCAAATAAAATCGATATTCATCAGGGATAATCTTTCATCAGTTTAAAACCATGTCGGAATTCTTTTAAATACCTTTCGAAGATGAACCTGAACAAAAATAAATGGAGAATCTCAACACTACGTTTACTTCTTTGATAGTTTAGAATCGATATTACTTAGGGAATTTTTGTTTTCAATATAACACAACTCAACCATTTAAATTTTGGATGATTTTGCCCACCCACCTCCTCATCCTCCAACAGTTATCAATTATTTGTGAGACCATTTTCAGACCGAAGGCGATTTTGATTCGACGATGTGAGACCATTTTCATTATATCTGTACTTCATTTAACAAACACGTTGATATTTTCTCCTCTTTGATAATTTTGACTTATTTATTATTCAAGGATTAACATTATGTCAATATAACACTGTGTATGTATTTAATTTTTTCGTAGTTTTGAATTGACGATATTAAAATGACTTCATTTCTGTTCTTTTATACCAAACACATCAATACCTTCGCTGCCTTGATAATTTTGAATTATTTCTACTCAGGGATAATTTTTTATTGATAAAACATCATGTATGACTATTAGAAATACCTTTCGAAGGCGATTTTGATTCGACGATGTGAGACCAATTTCATTATACTTGTATTACATTTACCAAACACGTTAATATTTTCACCTCTTTAATATTTTTGAATTATTGTTATTCAAGGATTAACTTTATGTTAATATAACACTATGTATGAATTTAAATTTTTTGTAATTTTGAATTGACGATAATAGGATTTCAATTTTTCGTAGTTTTGAATTGACGATATTAAGACGACTTCATTTCTGATCTTATTTTACCAAACACACCAATACCTTCTCTCTATTGATAATTTTGAATTATTTTTTACACAGGGGTAATTTAGCCAATGGATGGATTTCAATTTTTCGTAGTTTTGAGTTGGCGATATTACGATTTAATTTCTATTCTTTTTTACGAAACAAATCAATACCTTCGCTGCCTCGATAATTTTGAATTATTTCTACTCAGGGGTAATTTTTCAAGTACCTTTCGCAGTTGAAGGGTAAGTCATCCTTTTTGTACACCAGTTATATCAACAACCATTCACCACATTGACATTGAAATTTTGAATCGAATTACTCACCGGTAACCGTTCATCAGATAACACTTTTCTATCTTAATTCGAAGAATTAAGGAAATCTAATTTCTTAGCGCTATTGTGGCCATATTCAGGGGAATAACCTTTCATCAGTATAACTTGTGTCGAAATATATTGAGCATAATCTTGATTCAAAGATGAAGGGGAAAACTCCACATTATTCACTGTTATTTATACCAAATTTATACTGACTTCATTCAAGTCGTAGATAATTTTGATAATTTGGTGATAATTTTGGTTATTGCTCAGGGATAAACTCTTTAATATAATTCTTATATACCATATCTACAGTAAACGCTCGATTTCTCACATATAATTTCGATTACTCGGAGATAATCATTTTTCCTGAATTTTTCGAATACCTTTCGATAATGAATTTGAAACCATGATCAAGGGAAAAGCTCATCATTCTTGTACTCTACCAATCACTCACTACATTCACCTAGTTGATAATTTTGAATCGATATTAGTCAGGGATTTTTTTCATCAATATAACACAACCAACAACAATACGAATTTTGGATGATTTTGCCCGCCCACCTCCTCATCCTCAGTTATCAATCATAATTATTTTTTTATAGGTAGAAAATTTCGATATGCTACTGAGTAATAATTCTTCATCTATAAGTATACAATGGTAATAAATTTGTCAAGGTAGATTTCGAAGATACTCAAATATTTCATTTTCAAGGTCATTTTCAGCTAATTCTAACCAAGATTAACAGTTTATAGATACATGACATCTTAGAATACCTTTCATTATCTTAAATCGATGATACTGGGGAATTTCGATTTTGTACTGTACTCACACCAGACAGTGACCTCAATTAATCCGTTTCTTACATAATTTTGAATCGTTTCAACTCGGGGATAACCTTTTAACAATATAACAACATGTCTTCATCTATTAAATACTTCAAATCAGTACTCAAATCATACCAAATGAATTACAGTTACTCCGCAGATAATTTTGATTCGAAGACTACTTTTCATATACCTTTCGTAGATAAAGAGAAAATCTCATCCTTTTTGTATGTCACTTATTTCAACATTCACTAACTATATATAACCTTTCCATCAGTTAACACCGAATCTACTTTGAATCGAAGAATAAAGGATATCTAATTTCTTTGCGCTATTATGACCATATTCTCATATATAATTCCAATTCGATATTACTCAGAGGGGTAACCTTTCATCAGTATAACTTGTATCTGAATTTACAGGGAATGATCTTGAATCAAAGATAAAGGAAAAATCTCCACAATTTTCTATTGTGTTTATACCAAATAATGACCACATTAACCTTGTAGATAATTTTGAATCGTTATTACTCAGGGGTAAACTCTCAACAATATAACACCATGTATGATTTTTTCAGTACCTTCCGTAGATAATTCAGAATCGAAGATCATTTCTATACCATATTAATAATAAACGCTCGATACCTGTGGGCGCAAGTAATTTTGAATTATATTATTCAGAGATAACCTTCCTAACCATAACACCATGAATAACACAATTTCTGAATTTTTCAAATACTTTCCAAAGATAAATTTGAATCAATGATTAAAGGAAAATCTCATCATTCTGCCTACATTCACTTAGTTGATAATTTTGAACCGATATTCATCAGGGATAATCATTCATGAATTTAACACCATGTCGGGTTTTTTTTCCTCTCGAAGATGAATCTGAATTTAAAAAAATTGAAAAATCTCAACACTACGTTTACTTCGTAAATAGTTTTGAATCAATATTACTCAGGGAATTTTTGTTATCAATATAACACAACTCGCAATATAACACAACCGAATCTACTTTGAATCGAATAATAAAGGATATCTAATTTCTTAACGCTATTATGACCATACACTCATACATAATTTCACGTCGATATTACTCAGAGGGATTGCCTTTCATCAGTGTAACTTGGGTCTGAATTTACAGGAAACGATCTTAAATCTAAGATAAAGGGAAAATATCCAAAATTTTCAATTGTGTTTATACCAAATACTGACATCACATTTACCTCGTAGATAATTTTGATTCGTTATTACTCAAGGGTAAACCCTCAACAATATAACACCATATTATTTTTTCAATATCTCAATAATAATAATAATAAGGATCTTTATTTCCCATCATAATAAACTTAAATGAATTACAACATATTCAAAAAGGTGGGAAAAGGCCGGAGATCAGATCAGCTGCTGACAGCCCCTGTT
>WOGR01007911.1:430-12122 GCA_015342045.1 Leptinotarsa lineolata | reverse complement strand
TTTAGGACTAACGTGCATCATTTGAACTTGCGACGGAGGAGAATGCTTTTGGTGATGTCCTGGATGTACTCAACTTTTCGTTGTCTTATAATTCATTCCGTTTCAGGTATAGACGATTTTTATTCAGTCAACAATAGTTTGTTGTCTGTACCATTTTATTATGATTATGAAATTATACCTATCAACCATAGGTGTAGAAAAAATATTTCTTTAGAGTTCGAAAATTTATAATTTACTTTTCTTTTCGTGTGTAGACATTGATATACTTTATTCGACTAAGTTCATGTAAGTTTACATTTGTAGAGAGTCTTATTACAAAAATTGTATTTAAATAGATATTATATTAATATTTCAAAGAAAAGAATCATGGAGTCAGCCAAAATCACTATGAGGTACAGCATGAACAATCGAACACAACAAAACATTAATAACTTCAAAAGCGATTAATGATGTTAAAATAACTGAATATTTAAAAACGTTCTCATGTGAATGGGGGGGCGGGGGTCTTTAAATTTTCTGCAATAGTGTAGAAAGTTTCATTTTTTGATTGAAATAATTGTGGGATAGAGATTAACTTCCCTAAGCAAGTGAGTTTTTACGTCAAGTTGATACAGCTCCTCCCGAGTCCACTTCACTACTCTAAACGATTATAGTAAGATTGAAACGGTAAGCATATTTGTTGCAGCAACTTTTTTCTTACCCCATAGTTCCGACAATCAGATCTATCAGAGTTTGTGCTGATACTTGCCGCGGAGAGAATTCTTCACTGCTGCTACCTCTTGTGAGTGGCGTTGTTCCACCCCGAGGTAGGTATACGTCTCTCCGGCATCCAGAATGTGTAGGATGCTTTCATCTACGAGCTGCACATCATCTCCGTAGTCCCCGCATCGTCCTTTTTTGATCATTGAACATTTGTCTACCCTGAGTTTCATATCGATATCATGCGTGTACTCTTCCACCACCCTCAAGGACTGATGGAGATCCTTCTCTCCAGGGGAGTATAGTTTAAGATCATCCATATAAAACAAATGAGTGACCTTGTGCCTCCAGTTTCCAGGGGTGCCACAGTTATATCTTCTAGTATTTCTGAGCGGAACGGATAATGGGAATAGTGAGATGCAGAAGACAAGGGGACAGAGGAAAATGCTCTAATATACACCCTTTCTGAAAGTAACCCACCCTGTTTGAATTCTGTCTTGACCAGATGTTATGGTGAAGCGAGTCCAGAGTCAGAGTGGTATCAGTTGTTAAAGGCATCTCATATCACTATTTTGTCGGATATCGCAAGACATCTAAGCAAATGCAAGATGAGTTCATGCGATGTTGTATCAAATGCCTTGCGGTAATCGACCCAGGCCATAGAGAGGTTACGCTTGTACTGTATCGTATCCTGCGTTACACATCTATTGATGAGCAGGTTCTCTTTAAATCCAGCGACTTCTCTTTTCGACCCTCTGTGCTCATATATCCGTTCGAATACTCGGTCAACTGCGGTTAATATTCGTGTGTTTAAGATGCTTGTAAACAGCTTATAACACGAATTTAAACATGTTATCGGTATGTAATTCTCAGGAATCGACAAATCTTCGCTTTTGGGAATGAGGACGGTCCACCTCTCGACAATCTGAAATCGGTTACTCTCCATCCAGCCATGAGTTGAAAACCCTAGCCAGATGGTGGTGGGTACTTGGTAGTTTTTCCACCAACAAATGTTCAGCACATCTAGGCCTGGGGCAGCAAAGTTCTGGGAGCCAACAAGGGCTCCTTGAACGTCATCCGGGGTTATCGGGTTGCGCAGTTTATTGAGCTCAGACTGTCGTAGCTCTCTGCTGAAAGCTTTGAACTGCGCTAGGGCTGGAGTGTCTAAGTTGAGTTGCTGCGGCTATTCATAGATGCCCTTATAGAAGGATTCCACCTGATCAGCGGTCAGCGGATTATCCACAATACGTGGAGGCTCTTGGAATGAGCGAGAAGGTTTCTCGCGGAACCTAAGGTTTTCCGCGATACTTCTTGCTCGCCGCACTAGTGACTTCTTAGCAGCCACTAGCATTCGTATCCTATCAAGTCAGTGCTGTTTGAGAGTCAGCAGCACGTCTTGGCTCAAAATGTGATGGATACGTCGTAGTTTGGCGTATATTTGCCGCACTGCGGGCGTGAAAGGCCTATTGGCCGCCCTGTAATCCATCACACATTGGATACGAGACGCGTGTTGTCTCACCGACATGATCTTAGCCTTCATATTGGGTACACGTCGTTCAATCACTGGAACCGTAAGGCCGCGATTTCATACTTCCGATTCGGAATGTGATTGGACGACGCTGTACACGGCGGTGTTGATTTACCAGATGTCAGCCTCTTATGTTAGAACACTATGAACCTCCGCATCCAAACAAGCCATTTCTTGTGGCACTAGGGGCCTAATTCTGTGGAGCGCCCTGCGTGTTTTGATTGTCTCCATTGGTGGCATGATGCGAGTCTCCTCTACAGCTGTGCCAACAAGCGGTAGAACTGTCACTTCTACCACTTCTACCACTTCGTTAGCAGGCTGGAAAGGAGCTGCGGCTAAAGATATGATACGTAATTCCTAAAATTTTGGGCGGAAAAGGCGGCATGCTCCTGATGTGTTTTACACCACAGAGAATGCATTTTCGCTATGTACCCTTTTCGCGCAGGCTCACTACTCTCGTAGCAATGCATAAGGCTATCTCTCAGCTCTTGCGTCCACTCAAAGCGTCCGTTGTCATTGCCAGGGTTGTTATCGGTGGGCAAATTATCGTTATGGGCCCCACCACCCTGCCTCTGACCCCTCCGAGCGGATCGATCGTGGGGGCCCCTTCCTCGATTCTCAGGAATCAAGTTTTGGGTATACCGGGTGGTTAGCCGGCATCGGAGGGAGAATAGTGTTCTACTTCCCGGGTGCGCCTGGGCTGCCGGTCCGGTTTTGCATCAGTGAGTAGTGTACGGGTAAGTAGTGGCACAACTCACCAAAGGCTTCGAGTGTTGGTGGCCATCCCTGCTTCTTTATTATTATCATTATTATTATTTGAAATCCGTAGTATTCGCTGATTAATCCCTATACCCCGAAGCTCCGATACATTAGAGAGGGCGCGCCAGCATTATCAACCAACGACCACTCCCCACATCGTGGGGTTAGTGATCATTAGTGGCCATCCCTGCTTCCTTATTATCATCATTATTATTATTTGAAATCCGTAGTATGCGCTGGTCAGGCCCTATACCCCGAAGCCCCGATACATTCGAGAGGGCGCGCCAGCATTATCAACTAACGACCACTCCCCACACCATGGGGTTAGTGATCATTAGTGGCCATCTCTGCTTCCTTATTATTATCATTATTATTATTTGAAATCCGTAGTATGCGCTGGTCAGGCCCTATACCTAGAAGCCCTGATACATTCGAGAGGGCGCGCCAACATTATCAACCAACGACCACTCCCCACACCGTGGGGTTAGTGATAATTGGGTACGAGAATCATGTGCCCCGAGCAAGCGCAATGGGCCAATAATGACAGCCTGCTTATTATTATTATTATTATCATTATTCTCATTATCATTTCACGAGCCATTTCTTCAGCTTGAGTTTGAATGAATTTTTATGTCTTTTCAATTTTAATTGTGCAGTTCACCAGTTCCTTCAAAAAATTCATTTTTCAAAGCAACAACGAACTAAACAAATTTTCTGGTATAACTCCATACATTTTTGCGCAGAATGCACCATCCACTGAAGAGTTATCGATTTTTCCGAACACAAAATTGAAAATCCTGTTGTAGTTGATTCCTTGAAAACTTCACAATGAAATATAGAACCACCATATTGTAGGTACCTTCTTACACTTAAACGAGATTTGAGTAGTGCCGACCCTCATTTTCATTTACTCGTGACAAACAGATGAGCTGAAATGAATTAATCTGAAATTATATCAGATATAAAATTATTAAATAAGGAAAATATAATGTTGATGAAAACGCCCCTTTTTTTGAAACTAAGTTAAGAATTTACTGTAAGTGATATTCGAAGGAAATGAGTTACAATAAATCATAAATAATTACCAAGTTATTCATTACCACTAGCCTAAAGCTAGGTAGAAACAAATTTGTTTTACATACCACTCAAATTTGGTAGATGTGGCTGTGATTCAATCCATTTCATCACATTTACGACTTCTTCTTTCTTTAATTGTTTATCTCTTTTGTATATTTCATCGACATCGATTTCTTTCAATTGCATTATTTTTCACTTTCCCAACAAACTTCTTCAAATATAGAAGAAATACTGAATCTCAATCGAATGGTAAGAGCGACGGGTTGGAAACACATCGACTTGGATACGGTAATGGATTTTTATCAACCTTGATAAAAATGGTAAAACTTATCGTTTTCAATTCCATTCAGTAGCGTATCAACAGCAGTTTTTTGTATCTTATGATTACTGAGGTAAAATATACATTGATATAAATGAATATATAACGATTTTCAACTGGAGATTTACAATAAGATATGCTAACTGAGATAATTCTATTACATAAATCAAGTACCTACAGACAGAATTGAGCTAACAGGACTACCAGCTAGCTTATAAGTCGCGTTTTGTCACGTTCCAAACGAAAGAAGGAAAAAGAAAAAAAAAGAAGAAAAAATCAAAAAGAAAGAAAAAATTTCTTGTTTCATACTCAGATATAAAACAAGAAACTATAAAAAGAAAATTTGAAAACAAAATGAAAAACGAATATTAAAAATACTTATTAGGACTAACCAAATACTGACATTCAGAAATGAAAAAGAATGTATTATACTTCTTGAAAATATTAAAATATTGTAAAAATTGACTTGCAAATTGGTTCTACCAATGCCATTTCAACTCATCTCACTCGCACACACAATACATTCCATTTGTAAAGCCTCAAGTATGAGTAATAATTGTAAAGTTAAAAATATACAAATATTTGAAATAATTTCCAAGTAGTCTTAAAATTTGTAGGGTTTTTATGGGCAAAAATAAGATCATTTTTTTTAGTTCAGAGATTGAAATGACCAACATATTTCAATATTGAATAGTTTTTTATTTTTATATAAGCCGGTCGACGGTCGTATATCATCGAAGGAGTATAAAATTTTAAGTACTCAGAATTTTGTTCACTGCTTGACACTACTTTTCAACCTGGAAAAATATCTCATCTGATAAAGAACTGACCGACAAAACATCACTTTTTATATAGGATGGTACTTAGCGATTGACGTAGAGAGAGCTAGTTAGACCTATTTAAAAAGTACAATTTAATATGTACCAGAAATAATTATCAATTACTTCATTCAATTACTTTACTCTCCTTTACTTTCAGACATACCGGAAGTGGGAAAAAATTTATTTCAAATGTAGAATCATATATATTCGGCAATTTTCCGAAGTTTGAATTCATTTTTACTCTGAATATTAGTCTATATCGATAGTTCGATGTCTATTATTTAGCGTTGAATTTTTTCATCAATCAATCAAATAAATAAATGATATTCCAATGCAGATATGTCAGTAATTTTTAAAATTCTGCTAAGGCAATGTTTCGAATTGATTGCATGAGATCATTATTTAGTAGATTCAATTTTTCCACATGAAAAAATCACATTCTCATTGATTTCAAACAATTGTTCAAAAATCAATTGATGCATTATGAAAGTAGAAAAATCTATTGAATCTCTTGAAATCTGTTTTTGTGCAAGCTGTCGCCCCCCTATGAAGTACAACTTTCAACGGGCGATTCCAAGCACGTACACGATGACAGGCGTTTTTTTAAGACAAAACACAAGCACTACAGGAAAATCCTTAGGGAGCTGTAAGAGCGGTGCCTGTGTGACAGAAGCGATTCACGTTGGATTTTAATTTCTGGATATTGAATTCATTTGGAAAAATGTGTTCAGGAAGTTTATTCCACATAAACGCAGTTCTCCATATGGAAGGGTTCTTGAACAGAGAAATTCGAAGTGTACTTTGTTGAACCTCAAAACGATGAGCAGTCAGTCCGTTGCGTATTTCTGATATGTACCATTCTTGGTGGAATCAAATGTGCCAAGTCACTTGAACATCTTTCGTGAAATTATCTATAAAAGGGAGACAAATCTCCACACTTTCTTCGATGTTACGAACTGACAAGGATGCTAGTGTCTCCAATCAGGCAGATAGCTCTTTTTAGGATGGAATCCAGCAAATCCAGGGTATGCTTAGGGGCGAGGCTCCATACAGACATGAGAACAATACTCCAAAGAAGGTCTGATCTGAGCTTTATAAAGCACATCAAAAGTTGGTGGGGTGTGTACAGTTTTCTGGTTCGGAAAAGTGTTAATAGCTTTTGAGAAAGGCCTTTGCAATTCCAGCGACATGATTGTGACGAAACATATTGGTGTCCATTTGAACCCCCCAATAAATTTTGAAGCTGAAAGCGGAATTGTCTGTCCGGACATAATTATATCCAGTTCGGAGACATTTTGGAGAAAACCAATGCCTGGGTTTTCGTGACATTGAATTGAACCTGATCCTCATTGAGATATACAATCCATTGCTGCCGGTGAAGATGTGCATCCGGAGCCGATGTCCTGGAATCCAAAACGAATGACGAGACCAGTGTGCTGTCGTCAGCCAAGTGATATATTGGAAACTTTTTTCTCCAATAAGTCGTTGATATACAATAAAAAGGGTATTCGAGATATATCTATCGACAACTACTTGCAGGAAATGTTCCTTCAGGAAGCTGGAGAGCCATACACAAAAATGATCCGACAAGCTATATATCATCAAAGTTTGGCCAATGAAGGCCTTAGAAATATCAAGCGCAACAGCTCTTGACGCCTCATGTTTCTCGATTGCGTTTTTCCAAATATGGGTGACATACGATAAAAGATCGTCTGTTGATCTTTGTTTCCGATAGTCATATCAATCACTAAAATGTTCAAGATGTTGAAGCCTTCCAAATATTCAAGGATATGGTGGTTTACGGATTTCTACATGATTTTTGGTATCACTGATAACAAAGCGACTGGTCTATAGTTATTTGGAAGATTTTTCTAGACCTTTTTGGGAATAGTCTGTACGCGAGTAATCTTCCAACAATAAGGAGAAACCCCTTCCTTGTGAGACAGGTTGAAAACTCTGTAAAATATGCAGACGCCTTGTTGATATTAAGCTGTTTCAAAATTCGCCTTACTAGACGTTGTTGAAATGTAATTTACGACATTGTGGATTCTAGTGTGGGAATATTGGGTGGTGCTTTTTCTATGGCTGTTGTTGCAATTGAACTATCCGCTTGTGTTAGTGATGGAATTATGAATTTGTAAAGTTTTGATTAATAGCTTCAGCTACCGACCAGAAGGATCTGGGCCCGTTGGAATTGGCAAGCAGTTTATTCCTGATTCTCCGATTGTGAAATTGTTTACTGTCATTTATTCTAAGTTTGCAGCTGTTGCAGATATCAACAAACCTAGTTCAATTTTCGACACTGGGATTTTTGCGCCACCGCCGGTAGTCGAGATTTTTGGAGGCGACACATGCTTGCAATCTTTGTTGAATCAAGGTTTGCCGTCGTTTCATTATAAAGGAATATATGCACCCATGCATGACAGAATAACTTTCGTGACTCCAAAAGCACTAGTTAATGGATCATCAGAGCTAAAACAAACATCTAGCCAGGGGTAATTCCGGTAATGGTCTTGAAGATCCAACCACTCAGCAGATTTGTAATGCCAAACTTTAAGCGGTTTAGATCGTTTCCCAACATTTGTCGGTAATTCACTCAACACTGAGAAGAGGTGATTGTGTTAATTTTTGTATTGGTTGTTAGGTATAGATCCTGAAGACTAGCATATTCTCCATCACGGTCAGGAATCCTGGTTGGCTCATTTATAATCTAAATAAGCCCGCTGCTTATTGCAAAAGCTTCAGCTTTGCGAACTTGTTCGTCGTTGATATTTGAAAATTTGAGTCATTCGATATCACTGACATTGAAGTCACCGAATATGGAAATTTTGGTACTGGGATGATGGATTTGCAGAAAGACAATGCTGTTTGCAAGTGAAGAGAATAGTGCCTTTTATTGTGTAACGCTTGGTGTTCGTGCCGCTAAAACTCAGAGTCCCAGTACGATCAAGAAAGTTATATGTTTTCAAATAACCCTCTATCCCCCATTCATAAAGAACGTTTTAGTTCTCACCTGAGAAGCGCGCTATTGAAGATATATTGTTTGGAATTTCGCCCTCTAAAAATCATTATAACATTTCATAACATTCTGAAGTATTAGCGAGATTTTCACAAAATTTCAGAATACCCCGGGACATTATGAAATATTGTGAAATGTTCAAGAGTAGTCTAGAACTTTTGGGAACATCTCGGAACATACCAGATCACTGTGGAACTATCGTTTTGATAGCCCTGTATTCCTCATCCATGAAGAAAATACTCGTTTTCATCTGAAGAACATCCTATTGAAGTTATGAGGGCTGGAAGTTTCACACTCTAGAAATTTCTAGAATAGTCCAGAATATTTTAGAGTATTACACATTCCAGAATATACATGAACATTCTGAAATGTTGTGGGATGTTTGGGAATAGGCTCCCTGAGAGAATCCGTGCGTTACAGCCAGTTATATTGAAAACAACAATAGCAATAAACTTCTTTTTTGTAATGTCTACATTTCATAGAATTTATATAAAGAATTTTGTATTAAAGTATGTATCGAAGAAAATGGTTGTCTGATCCATTTTCGTTCTCAGAATTTCTGAAGGAATCATTGAAAAATGGAGTTTTCATTTGAGAATTTCAGTTGGAGCTGTTTTGAAATGACTACAATGAATAGTTTTTGGAACATCTTGTTTGAAAATTTGGAAATGAAATGCCATTTCTATCATTGAATAAGAATAAAAACTGTTTTTATGAAATATGAATAAAAAAACTTTTTAGTTACGTGCTGAGTAAAAGTGAAATCATGAAGTATATTTTTAGTACGAGAGACTTTTTGTGCATGATAAATTTGCATAATTCATCCCATATCTGTTATATACAATACGATACAAAAATATAGATGAATACATGGATTCGACACTGGATGCTGTTATGGTATAATAAATAAAAACTTTTTGGCTTGTTACTTTCTCCTTCAATATATAGAATTCACCTTGATATTTAAAGTTATTTCGGTTAATTGAATTTTAAATAGATTATTTTTTTTATATATCAAGTTGTGTAGTGTTTCTGTTGGTAGTTACATGACCAAATAAAAGACCAAGTAAAAAGTGGAAGAGTTCAAATTGAAAAGAAGATTTTTAGATGGAGATTAGTTTTTGGGAAAACGTTTTGAATATAATAATGAAAATAGTAATGATGTAATTATGTATAATTCAATATATATTCATAATTTTCATGAAGACATGAATAAATAAATTCTACTGAAGTAACGGGTTTTACTTGTATGTGGAAGAGGGGGTTGGGGTTGTTAATACAATCATTACAACTCAAAAGGGCTCTATTAGTTCTTGTGCGGAGACGCAATGACAGTATGCCCATTATACAGTGTACTTATTGAAGGTGTTATATTTTTTAGGAGTGATTAATTTTTTGGGAAAGAAAGTTTTTGGCTTTCTACTACTCCATCTTGATACAAACAAATGTGTGAATCTTCCAAAGAAAGGAAGGAAACAATCATTTTTAAAAGAAGTAAGTCTAAACATAGATGTGTAGATCATTCGAAGAAGTAAGTTTCAGACACAAAATGGAAGAAAAAGCCATTCTGAAAAGGCTACTTTCATATAAACATTGAATAACACGAAAGAAAAAATTCTTTCGAAACAAATACTTCTATATCAACACTGAACTATACAAAAAACACTTTTTTCTACTCAGTTTGTATTGTTATTGTAAGAATTATCTTTATATCAATTTTATATACCTACCTAAAGTAACAGCAAAAATTCTTTTAACACACCCACCTACAAATATACCTCATAACCACAAAGATAACACATATAATTGAACACCAGATGTAAGAACCGAAAATAACTAGTTCTCTTCAAATATATGAAGAACCCCTGATATATTATTACAATAATTACTAAAGATGATTTCGAAAACGCCTTTTAGACACACATACTTTACTCCACACATCCAACATAATGCATATAACCTAAAAACCTAAACCAAAGAAATGAGAAAATTATCTGATTCTGACAAAATATATGTAGAATGTGATGATGAAGTGAGCAATGTACTCGTATCATCACTGTTTTGTCCACTTAATATATAATGCCAAAAATATTTTATCAAGATCTCGGATGTGATACTATCGAATCCAGAGGCTATATCATTTTTTTAGATATTTATTGTAATGTTCCACTTCAACTTCCAACTTTAGTAGTAGGAAATGAAGAAAATTTATTTTCAGATATCTTCATTTTGTCATCAAAATTGAAAAGGTTTTTAATTTTTTCTACAAAATGTTTGCCTGCAGTTGCGTAATGTGGAGCAAAAATATTTGCAATGTCATGTTCGTCATGTTTTTTTTTATTTCAGTAGGTATCTTTTTTATTTTTATTACAAATTTTCTTTACCGATTCCCGAAGGTTTTTATTACATAGTTTGTTCTTTTCTACTATTTTCTATAGTAATGTATTTTTGTCACTGATAATTTCGTTCAATTTAATCATGTAGGTACATTCGATACTCTATTTTGATTTTCTGGTTTTCCGGATTGCTTTCAGTATTTGTAAAATGGGCGTGTTTTCTATTATCTAATCTAAATGAGCCCTGCGTCATCTACTCTTGTTTTTTTTTTATTTCATTAACATTTTTTATGTTTTTCCAACATTTTCACAAGGTGTTTTCTATCACTTTTATTAATATATTTGTTGTCTGATCAGCATTTTCAGTTGCATAGAAATCGTGCTACTCCTCAATTAATACATCTGCTCATGATTCAAAACTCTTTTTTGCATGTTTCCTTTGAGATTTTTTCATTTTTTTTTTGGTTAACTTCAGTGGGAATAATTCAACTGACCATATATTTTTATAAACTGTTATCGTGACAAGAGCAGAATTGACTCCGTGACATGAAGTCGTTATTTTATGAAAGAAATGAGTGCTTCGCCTTGTAAAATTAACCAATAAGCTCGAAACTTCTAGAGGTACAGCTAGGGTTGATATTTTTCCAATTCTTCAGAAGTTTCAAACAATTTTAGTATCGGGTCCGCCATCTAAATTTTTTTTTCAACTAGTGCTTATTTCGTGAATGGTAACACTTAGCTCATGTTTGATTTGACAGATAATTAGTTTTATCCTTCCGTTGAACGAATACGGTTGTGTATACGCTTGAACAACACTGGGAAATGTTGCGACATTACTTTTAAAATCATGGTAATGTTGCAGAATGTGTGCGAAAATTGCGTACGGATTTTGGAAGAAGAGAAACACCGTCAGCTCCGTATGTTCGATATCTTGTGAAAAAAGTGAAAGAAACTGGCATCCTCATCAATAAACCAAAGCGTGAAAAGCCAAAAATAGTGCGTACACCCGAGAATATTGCTGCTGTGGCAGAAAGTGTGCGTGAAGCGCCATCTACACCAATTCACCGTCGTTCTCAAAAATTGAACATATCGGAGACATCATTGAGACGAATTTTGCATAAAGACCTTGGTATG
>WOGR01007910.1:0-12123 GCA_015342045.1 Leptinotarsa lineolata | reverse complement strand
ATGGATTAACGAGGCCTTACCTTTTAACGTGCGATTACCCAGCACGGTGGCCCGGTGGGGAATCGAACCCCGGTCTTCCGCTTGAAAGGCGGATGTGCTAACCTCTACACTACCGTGACCACTCCCATATTATTCCTTGTGAAGTCCAGGGATAAGCAATTAGGTCGGCTTTTTTTTCTTAAAAACTAAGCAAGATACGAAACAAATTCAAGATACAAAAAAGTTGTATTTCTAATTGCTCAATCTAACGAAATGATAAAAATTGCACAAAACTCAGTGGCGTACATTTTATGTCATAAATATTTGTTCAGATCCCGCTCGAGACGCCACTGGACTTGATAAATTGAATCAAGTTCAGTCTAAATTAGCTCCTTAATGTTGTAAATACCATTGCCAAATTACAACATAATTAGATTAAGGATATTTAAGATATTTACGAATAACTTTCTTTTGATTTTTATTTCAACACCCTGTATCTTGAGAACGAAAGATTTGCGGAGCCATCTTTAAATGAATTTTCCGTCTTAAAATTACTTAAAGAAGCGTCTGTAGTATTCATGGTACATACCTAATTAACACCCTGTATATTTATATCATTTGAATAACTCCATTTTCTCCAATTCTGGAATTTTCCAATGGTTGATTTGATTTATAATCGACTCCTGGAGTTAGCTGAATGTTTCGATATTGAAATAACTCAAAGCTGTCAGTTCCATAGAATATTATGCCTGATCAAATGCATTTTCTCCGACTTCTTTGGATACTCTTTCAGATAACGAATCTTTCTGAATTTCGATAGGTCTCCAGTTGTGTTCCTAAATCTGTATCGGTCACGAGTACATATATTGTCACTGTACAAGGAAATGGATACGATCGCCTAAACTGCTGGCAGATTTTCAAACTATCATAATCTTGAAAAAAGCTCTAACCGCTCCAGAAGTTCCTTTAAATACGGAAACCTTTGGAGTTATATGAGATGCTGGAAAGTACCAAGACGAAATGAGTCTAACACCTTGAAAATTTTCAAGAGTTTCACATTTTGCTGCAATATTTCATTCCAGTTATGCTGCTGCTGTGGTTGCAGAAAAATGAAAATTCTGGAACAACTCACCTTTGTTGAGTTTCTACTGTTTCTTCACAGTTGCAATTGGAATTTTTGTAGTATTCAAAAAGTTTACTGAGAAATTATTGGAAGAAATTGGTGGAAGAATGTTGAACTCAAATACTAACAATGGAGCTCATTCATTTTCAATTCGAAAAATTAGTGAGGACGTTCAAAAAAGTAATATTACATCAGTGTTGGATACTCTTCAGTCATCTCAGAAATCAGACCAGTATTCGATTCTCTGATAAAATAGCCTGGTCTATGTGGGAAGTGAAAGTGAATTTATAATCAAAAATGATTCCGAAACCTGCCATATCATTTACTCGACTAATTGGAATGTTGTCGATGAATAGGAAAATTCTATTATATTTTTTCATTTTATTAAATGATGAAATGTAACATTTCGATGAATTCAAATGTAAATGAATCTTGGAACACCATCGATTTCATTTTGTGAAATTAAGCAGTCTTCATAATTGTCAATTATTTTGTATAACTTTAGATCATCAGCGTAAAAAGTTTTGGGCATTTTATTATTTTCGCCAGGTCATCAATGGAAAGCAGAAATAAAAGAAACCCCAAGTTTGAGCCTTGTGGCACCCTCGAGCTAGGTGTGTATAAAGAGGACTAAATACATTCATGTTCCACGTTTTGCTTTCTATTAAAGAGATAGCTTGTAAAGAGATCAATTAAACTTCTAGAAAAGCCAAACGGTAATAGTCGCTGGATGAGGATGTGAAAATCAATTTGATCAAGCGCCTTTTGAATGTCCGAATAAACTACGTCAACCTGTTGCTTTTGGTCTGAAGCATCAGAAACATGTTGAGGGAGGCATGCAAGATTGGTCACAAATGACTTTCGTTCCACGAACCCATGCTGATCGTCCAATAATATATTTCTGATCGAGTTATAGATAACACCATATAGAATCATTTCAAAAAGTTTCGATAAATTGCCTACTATAGAAAAATACCTATAATTTTTTATCAAGGTCACGTCCCCTTTCTTCAAGATAGGACATACTTGTGCTGTTTTTCATATCTCAGGAAACATAGATGTTTTCAGTGAAAGGTTGAAGATGTGAAGCAGAGGACTAAGTAAAGGGTGGATACAATCTTCTACTAGGAAACTCTGTATGTGGTCTGGTCCAATAACTAGTTTGTTTTTTAATTTCTGAATGGCCTTAATAATATCTATCTCATTAATATGGTCGATATTTATACCTGGGAAATTGTTTGGAAAGATATCGAGCATACCACACAGGGAGATATCCGATATGGTGTATACACTTTCAAAATAGTTTGCAAAAGTGTCAATGATATCCTGAAGTTTGTAATAAGAGTTATTGTCATCCTTTATAATGCCGGAAATTCTGAAATTTAATTTTTTATTTTCAATTCCAATAAGTACTTGGATTTTCGTGTATATTATTTTCACTCTCATCAATGAAGTTTTTATAAGCTTCATTCATTTGTAGTTTGACTCCAGCTCTTAGCGAAATGAATGGTTCTCAATGAAAAGATGTATTATATTTTTTCAATTTTTTGTGGGATCGCTCTTTCTTTCAAATATTTTTATCATACTTGATGTTAACCAGGGCGAATATCTACGGGTACGATCAGATTTTAAGGGAACAGTGACGTCGAAAATGTTATACAGAATATTGTTCAAATGCAGTGTTTACATCTGTTTGTTCTTAAACACGAGACCAATCTTCATTAGCAACAAGTTGATACATCATAGGAAAATTGGCTTTTCTGAAGTTATAATTTTTTGATATGTCACAAGAATGACAAAAGTTATCGAAATGATCACGACTACGTTAGGTTATTAAATCTAGTTGTATGAAAGGGTGATGTTTGTTTTCGTTTACTAGTGGATCCATATCCCTGCGAACATTACAAACAATTTTTGTTAGAACGAGATCTAGAGTACTATTATTATTATTCAAAATTCTGTTACATCGATACAGTTCTAAAAATTCCATAAAAGATTTCAGTATTTTTCCTTTGCTATCGTAAACGTCGGAATTGAGAAAAAGGATATTAAAATCGCCAAGCACCACAACATTCTCACGCTGGAGATAATCTAACGAACACACTTAATGAAGTAATCACTAAACAGCTCAGTAGGTACAACTGTATGCACAATACTACCACATCGTTCAAATTTGCGAAAAATTTTTTTTACTGAAAACAGAAACTTTTTACAGCAGAATTAGCAAAAAAGACGGCTATTTGTATAGTTTCTGCAATGAGAATTGAAAACTCAGCATTCACTAAACACAACTTTACTGTCATCTATGTTTTATTATTAGACTACTTTTTGATGTGAATTGATGGGAGCTAATGGCTAATGTTACCCTCAATAAAGGGTTGGAACGGTACCACCTAACATTCTTACCAGTTCTGGTCAAACCATGCATCTCAGTATAGGCGTACAAATAATTACTCCTGTTAGTTTAAAACGATTTTTTTCGGAAAATGCCCATCAAAAAATAATAAATTACGGTACCATTGGAAGCAGATGAACGCCGATCAAAATGATGTGCCACTTGACCTCTTTTCCCCTTGTGTTTCAAACCCTCTTGAGGTTTTGAACCACAAGGGCTACAAATAGTCCTTCTCTTTGATAATAAAATTCACCTGTTTTTTCGATTCCTCAGATTGTTTACTGGAAGGAAGATATCAAGGGTAGGTAGTTTTCAAATTGACACCCTGTATACATTGTTAACAAACAGACACAAAGTCTTCAAACCAAGAACTTCCTATGAAAGGAGTCTGGTAAGTAGTTTCACATCATTTTATCATCAGTGTGCTTTTAAAAAGGTTTCATTCATTTATATTCGCTATAAAGTTGGACAACTGAAGAAAATTAAAAGTCAATTAGATTTTACTTTATTTAGGCTAAAAACTGGCAGATGAGTTCAAGTGCTTCCAACAAGACATGTCGAAATGAATTTCTCCTTGAATTTTATTGTTCGGAAACACTAGTTAAGAAAATGAGAACGTAGAAAGGACGAATTAATTTGGATTAAGTCAATTATACCAGTCAGCTTCTCGAAAACATCAGTGACATTGTTCGTGCTAGGGATTTTCGGAAAGCCGGAAATCTTATCATGAAACTTCAGAATAATTCAAGGCGAGCGCGAAATAGATAAGAGCTGAGGACTGTTGCCAGATAATAAATAATTCGGGAGGATTTCATTGATGTTTTTTTTCCATTTAGGAAGTCAATTAAAAATACAAGACTTGTGAAACTTTCGAGTACATGATATTTTGTTAGTAACTTCTGATTCAATACCCACCAAAAAGTTTTGTACTGTATGACAAGCTTTATCATCGAGGAAAAGAACACAGGGTGTTCCAGAATTTAGTTAACAAGCGATATCTCCGTTATTCGTGAATCTAGAAAAATGCAATCAAAGAGCTTACGAACCACTTCTGAGATCATTACTGTTCTGCCCTCTTGAAATTATCAACAACATCGTGCTAACCATGATACAAAAACTATACTCTTCTTCGGTTTTTGAAATGGCACCTTCAAAAAAATATACATTGTTGATATTGATATTGAACCAGTTTCGAAACTTTGATAAAAAAATTTCACCCAAATGAGTAATATCCCTATCAAAAATGCAAAGCTTTTGATAAAACCAAAAAGTCAGTTCTCCATAATGGATCAAGTGTCTGTACAGTTGACTAATTGAGATAGAGTTTATGACTCAACCAATGACTCTCCACAATTAGGTTGATTTCTTGCTTGTGTACGTAAAATCTCGGAAAAATTTTCGCATGGCAGCTTAATTACATCGTTAACGTTTTTCTCATCGTCATCTTCCATCACATATAACTTTTCGTGAAGTAGAACCAGTACCAGCCAGAATCAAATATAACGAAATCAAGGTTCTGCCATATGGTTGAATGAATCCACGCGTTTCAGTCCGAGTGTCAGCAGAGGGACTTGGGTGTAGAATAAAAAAAAAACAGGAACTAGCCTTACAAAGTTTATTTGGTGTAAAGTTTGTGGTTGAAAATTTCGGGCCAAGGTTAGTATTTATCGCGTGCCTTTAGGTTATGGTACATGATTCAGATGTCCCAAAGTTGCTGGAGCAATGGAAATAGGTTTCTCAATAATTCGGTGATCAACACACAGGATATTGCCAGGATATTGAAAATTGTTTTTTGTAATGCACACTATACCACGCCATCAGCACACCAGATATGGTTATATTCATCTGTACGAGGGAACACATGAGACCATATAATGCATGTCAACTTCAGGTGTGAACAACTTTGTTTATTTTCTGTAGGTCAATGAAATTATTGAGATATTTGGTTGAACATAACTGTTTAGAGCTTTTCCATTATGGAAAATATTTCCTCTTTACCAATGACAAGGATACTCAAGTGAAGTATCCAATTGTTGAGGGTGCCATTTGAGATAAAGTTGGGGATAGGTCCACAAAAACTGCAATGGGTGCCGCGATTTTGAAGATCAGAAAGGCATTCTGATATTATTCAAGACCGCCTCTCTTTCATTTTACCAGAGCATAACAGATCAGAACAGTGTTGTCTGAAGCTGCATAATGAATGTTTTGTTTCTGAACTTTTGTTTCAATGTTATGCTCTTGTATAAGTGGTCTATGACCGGCATTGAAGTAAACAACTGTATTTTTTTAAGGAAAAAACACAAGCACCACAGGATAAATCAAGGCGTTATAAGAACGATGCATGTGCGAAAGTAGTGATTCATATTGGATTTGAATCGCTGGAGATCAAATCCATTTGGAGAAACGTTCTCGGGAAGTTTATTCCACATAAACGCAGTTCTCCAAATGAAAGATCTTTGAAGCAGTGAAGTTCGAAGTGTTTGGTGTTGTTCTAAAATTATTCGTTCCGTTAACCAGCTGACGAACGTCAGCCCTCAGAAGTCGAAACTTGTGCGAGCAATGGATTAACGCGGCCTTACCTTTTAACGTGCGAATACCCAGCACGGTGGCCCGGTGGAGAATCGAACCCCGGTCTTCCGCTTGAAAGGCGGATGTGGCGGAGTTTACTGCTGATTTAATTTTTTCTGTTTTTTTCCTTGTTTCATGAAGTGAGATATCACCTTTGATTTTCACAGGAGAACAATTCATATTTTAGAAATTCTGAAGAACAGATAATTTTAATTTTTGAAATTCAACATTGTGTGTTTCGAAACCCGGCACATTCGAAAATAAAATTTCACTCAATAAATATTAATGAATTCATATTCAGTTTGCACCTTAAAGTAACCTCTATTCATGATCTACATATCTCTTTGAAGAGTTCAGTTCGAAAATGACTGCTTTCTCTCTCCCTCTGGAATTATCCCACATTATCTGTATAGAAATGGAGAAGTAGAAAGCCAAAACCTTTTTTTTCCATGATTACCATGTTTTCCAAATTTCAGTTGCAACAAATGCAGAAAACTCGAAAATGTATCATGCATATAATCATGGTGAGTCAACTTCACGTCAAAATTCGTATGACTTGCCACACTGAGCCTACTGGATAGAAAAAGGCAATAATTTCACTCCGGGACTCATATGAATTGAATGTGGTCCTTATGCTTCTCAGATTTTTTTCTTTAGCGTTTCACGTTTTTAGTGACTACTTCTTCCGTCGTCAGGATTCATTTTGATCATCAACAACAAAGGCATCGGTTATATCAATGTCAGGACAGACAATTTCGCTTTCTGCTTCGATGAGTTTATTGGGGGTTAAAATGAACACCGTTATGTCTTGGCATAATCATGTCGCTGGAATTGCAAAGGCTGCTCCTCAAAACCTTGGAACACTGTTCCGAACTAGGAAACTGTACACACCTCAGCAACTTTTGATGCTTTGTAAAGCTCAGATCAGATCATCTTTGGAGTGTTGTTTTCATGTATGTAGCTCCGCTCCTTAGCATACCCCGAAGCTGCTGGATTTCATCCAGAAAAGAGCCATCCGCCTGATTGGAGACACGAACACCCCTTGCAACCTTGATACTCTGGAACATCGAAGAGAAGTTGGAAATTTGCCTCTCTTTCATATAAACTTCAACGGAAGATGTTCAAGTGACTTGGCACGTTTTATTCTACCAAGAGCGGTACAACTCAGAAATACGCGACGGACTGTGGCTGCTCATGGTTTTGGGGTTCAACTCAGTACACCTCAAACTTCACTGCTCAAGAACTCTCTCATTTGGAGAACTGCGTTTATGTGAAATGAACTTCCTGACAACGTTTTTTCAACTGAATCCAATCTCCAGCGATTCAAATCCAACGTGAATCGCTACTTTCGTACAGGTACCGCTCTTAGAGCGCCTCAAGAAGTTTCCTGTAGTGCTCGTGTTCACTCCTTAGAAAAAAGAGGTTCACAATTTTATATTCGTTAATTCGTTATTGTAAGGCATCATTAAATCATTTATAGTTTTATTGACTGCCATTCATTCATTATATATTCGTTATTTGCAAAACTTCAGAAGTATTCCTGAGTGAAAACGTAAATTTTATGTCAAAATGTTCAAGCCCATTCAATTCAATAATATCAATTGAAACCTTCACCTATACTTCTAAATCACGAGTCCTTCATCGTTATATCATTACCACAATCGCATTGTCCTTGAATCGGGAAATTGAATTATTCAAACAACCGACGGTATAATTCGAAAAGTTGGAGTATCAGGATGCAATGAGTAGATAAGTACCCGTAAGTAGTAAGTTACGGAGCAATTCGCAAGTTTAGTTCCGTATCCTGATACCAGAAATTGGTTTCACGTCATTTGAATAGGCTCATAACATTTCTCCATTGAAACTTGTGCATTTATGTAATGAATCACCTTCTGCAATGCAGCCTAAGCACACTGATATTATTCCAGAGTTGTGAAAACAGACTATGTGGTTTTATTTCGAATAGTTTTAGTAATGCGTTCAACACCACGTGTTTCCCTGAAAATGATGGTTCCTAATATTGTCATTGTGTTACACAATCATGATCAGATTGAAAATATTTCAATTGCATTGATTCAGTTATAGCGGTATATTGAAATTCAGGGGAATGTCGGAGGATTTGGGTTCCTTTTTATTTGAACAAGCATAAAATTCTCGAACACTCAATAATGAAAAATTGGCTGTTATGTAACTGCAAGATTGAAGTTGATCTACTGTAATCAATGTTTCATGAATGTATTTGTGGTTCAAATGTTTCCAATCCATGGAAGAGTTGGACATAGTAGAAGGAAGACTCAATCATTAATAGTTGTATGAGAAAATGGAGGTGAACACTTTGTGAATTTCGAATATTTCAATAAAAAATCAGATAATGGAGTATCTATAATTTGAACAGTTAGATTAGATAATTGATCTGTAAATGAAATAAATCAAAAAAATTTCTTTTAGCTCAAGTTTTAACAATTTAAATTCCTTGAAAGATTCGCTGATATGATGAAACCTTCAAACACAGTGAAAAATCTGAAGAAGAAATTTTGATCATGTTGCCAACTAGGCTCTTCACCATGAAAGCGGGCAAATGGGACATATTCCAATGAGAAAGGCTTGACACAATAAGTGAATCGCACAATCTGAATTTCACATAAGTATTGAAAACATCTTTATGCGTATACAATATTCTCAATCTCGCATAGACTTCAATAATCAAATTTTTCAAATGTTTGACGAATTTCCAATCTCAATCTTTATCAATAGCTTGAAAAGTCCAGCTTATTTCTTATTGGAGATGATCAAATGGGTATGTTCTATGATGTCTGTATTTTTTTGCTACAAGTTTCATCATTTCCGTTACGAAATTATTTGAAAGAAGACTATACGCTTCTGACAAAATGAAAGCATGTATAGTCAAAATCGAAATTTATCGTTCTACGAATAATTTTCGACTCAGGTGGGTGCAAATATTGCAACGAAAATAAATTATATTGAATTATCTGCATGAAAAATTCATTCAGATCAGTCTCAACTCACCTACATTGTAGGTTAATGGACTGCCACCTATCAGAAAACAACTGCTTCCCTGGCTAATACCACGGATGGCATTGGATTATGATCGATAGGTGTCAGTGCAGGATTCTTCGCAAAAGTAATTCCTGCATATGCTGTTGGCGATACAACTGCTGGAACAGATTGTCAATAATTGGAACCGACACACTTGCAGACCGGTTTCGGGCTATTTGGCCTCTCGTCATGCAAGGAAATGTATATCATCTGTAACGGGTTGAATTTCTGAGCTCAGAAGAATCAATCAAGCCGCCCTGTGAGTTAATTATTTCATCAGAATATTACTGGCATGATGGGTTGTCTATTGAACAGGAGTAAATAAAGCCGATAAAAATTTCACGATCAGGGATCAGAAACGGTTCAGAAGAGTATCTATCGTAAAGTCGACACGAAAGTGAGGCTCTAGGGACCGTCCGAAACCTAAAAACATTTAGGGTTTTTGTGCAAGACTAATGAGATTATCCATGAAAGATTCACGTCGAGCACTGTCTGACCTTCTATACTTTTTTTTTGGTGGTGAAAAAGCATTTTGAGGCGTATTTATCTTATAAATGTGAGAATCCTTCGGAAAAACTATAGTTGCATCACACACATCGTTCTTCAAGATACGAGGAGATATTCTAGAAAGTACCAACAGAGAATCGTAGCAAGTATGAAAAATATCAAAAATGATGATATACCGTGAGTAGACGCCCTGATGATAATGATATATTTTGGAGCGATCTGATTACTGAAATCTACTGTTCATTCTTCAAAAAGTATAGCATAGTTTGAGTATTTACCTTTTCTCTGTGCACCTAAGACAGGAGCTAATGATTATTGAGTTTGATTTTAGTAAATCAAAGAGTAGGATCTGGATAGATTCGAAAAGTTACTTTTCACTACTTTTGCTCCTCACTTTCAATTTATGTGATGGTTTATATGTATCAATTCAATCCTCGAATATTTTGATTCAATATTGTCCCGTGATAAAAGTTCCCTAGTAGTAATAGCAGGATCAAAACGGCCAATAGTCACGTATTAATATCTTTACTCTTAACGTTTGTTTTAGTATTAAGTAATGGTTCTTTCAACTTGATGTATATATGTTTGCCTGCTTTTTTCTATATCAGTTCGTTGCGAATAATTTATGAAAATCATTTTGGAGTTATTATAACACAGCTGGTGATTAAGTTTCTGAATATTTCCTTTTACATTTCCATTTAATATAAATTTCAAGCTTGGAGCTTTTTTGACTTTTTGGCTATTTTTCCACCCCTTGCCCCTTGAATTCGTTCAACGACCAGCTCCGACAATAATCGACTAGTTTGAGCCGTAATTAATTACACAAATACCAAGGTATATTATACACCAAATTCCTATTGATGATGAATATAATTCAACGCCCTTAGTGGTATAAGCTATGGAAGGATTTGTTTTCTGTTGGGTGTCAGTCCATTAACCTACAGTGTAGGTGAGTTGAGACTAGCTTGAATGAATTGTTCTTTTAGATAATTTGCTTAGATATTGCTCGCCAATTGGTCGTGCTCCTGGTCGTGCTAGAATTTACTATAGGCTGCTCAGATTGATTCGTAAGGTGTGAATAAGCTCCCTATATTTGGGGCAATGGATGATATTTGAAAATATCTGCTCAACTGCACAAAACGTTGGGCGCCAGACCGAAGTTGGAAGGTGAATACTCATCCAGATGAATTATGAGTTATCGACAATCAATATCTCATGCTGGATATGTAATAACCCTGCTAATTGGTGAAAGCGAACGAAAGACTAACGAAAATTCAACGATAAATTTTCTCTTGGAATTCATATAGTAAGATACTCAATTCATTGAGTAAGATGCCACAGCTAGTTTGAAGTTGGCAATGCCCTCAGAAATACAGGGATCTAGACAGTAGGAACAGCGTTGCCGGTATGGTGGCTAAGTGGTGGCTGCTGTTATCGCAAGTTAGGCATCAATTAATAATAATCGGTTTTATTGACTGAAATATGATTACATATCAATATGACAATACGAAATATATAGAACAGAATGTCAGTCAAAAGGCAGAGTTTAAGTCTAGTTGGCAGAGAAGACTTCTTCCAGTCAACCATAAAACGTGCATCCCAAGTAGATGCACAAAAGGAAGTTTGATAATGTGTAATATTGAAGCAGTTATTTGGATACATTTTTCGAAGAATATGCTTCAATTTACTTCTGGTGCGGGCAATTTGTTCAAAATTTCATTTTCAATGTGTTTTCTGGGTAAAATCAATGATAAGTCTGTATAACCAGGTGGAATCCTACTCATTAACCAGGTCACATAATAAGAAAATGAACCTTTGAAGAGAGCTGTTCTGTGGCTTGGTGGAGTTAGTGCTGGTCTATAACAGATACTTAGATTATGTACATCCGTTGTGAATTTCATTTTATGATATAAATAGGGAGGACTTCTGTTGGTTACGATTTTTTGAATATGCAGCAGTCGTGAAGGGCTCTCCTTTCCGCCATGTTCATTCAACCCAGAGATTTTAAAGCGTTCATTACATGGTCTCTCCAACGTAAGCCGCATATGAGGCGAACATAGGTGTTCTGTAATTTTTGCAATCTAGCTTATTAATATTTTAGAAGAGAAGGACCAAAAACTACATCGGCATAGTTTGCGTGAGATAACACAAGAAACTGACATAAGTTGTTTTTAAATGCTCATTCAGAATATTTTTATTCGAGTATATCGATCTCAGACTATTATCTCTTTAAGGGGCTTTGGTTTATAAAGTGTACCCAGAAAATATTGCAATTAATGGGGCGCTGGTCCAGAAAACGTACCACCTATTCTCAATACTTGTAGTTGTCGGGCCTCGGTTCAAATCTAGAACCAGTGTGTATTATATAGTTACTCAACTGTATAGTTTACCGCTCGCTCACTTTCTGCGGCTATTTCCAACAATACGCGTCATTTCAGGTTATGATCACTGAAGCGTACTGTGAATTGTGTTCTCTTCTTATAAAACTCTTACA
>WOGR01007909.1:0-12123 GCA_015342045.1 Leptinotarsa lineolata | reverse complement strand
CTTGTGGAGGTGGTATTGAACTATAATTTATATTTTGCCTTAATTGTTGATTTATAAAGATAATTTTCCTTTTTTAAAGTAGAATATCTAGGTACGTATAAATTATTTCCACTTGATATATTATATGCATTCTACGCGCTGTTGCCACTGCGTAGAATGCATCTGTTGTGTGGGGTGCCTACTATCAGGTTCATATAAATCAACTAGAAGCCCTACAGAGTCGCTTCTTGAACAATATGTCATTTAAACTTGACGGCACGTACCCTACTGTAGGAATACCGTATTATGAATTGCTTGAAACTCTCTCGAGTAAGGCGTAAATATTATTCACTTCTTTTTTATTCAAAGTCATAAACAATATCATTACCTGCTCTTAATTGTTAATGTTGAATTTTTGGGTTCCTAGACGGTTATCTAGGAATAGCGACGCCTTTTATTTCAACACTTCGCGAACAAATATAATGAAAAAATCCCCAATTTCTACAATGTGCTATACCTGTGATTCTGATAATCGTGTCCTAGATATATTCAACTGCCAGATTATACAAATCAAAAGACATTTCTCAGTTAATTCACAGTTCTGTTTTCCATTCAATTTACGTTATATACAGGGTCTTTCACGACGGGCATTCGTTAGGAATATATGAAGAACGATTCACAATAAAAACTTGAAATTTTGTGGTAGTGGGTTTTACAAAATTACCTTCTCAACTAAAATATTTTCAACTTCCGGTCTTTTTTTTATCATACCTAAGTTGAGGGCAACTTCCTCATTTCAAATCTTATTACATTTTTTAATTTCTCAGCACATTTTAGGCCCACTTTGTATAACTATCTCCTTACCTAAATTTGTTAGTTTTCAAGATATTAATTTTTTTCAGAAAAATTCAACAGTAACAGCACCACTCCGAAAAAATCATAACTCACGGACAGTAACAGTTGAAAATGTGAAATTTCATAGAGTCACACCTTAAGCATCAAGTCATGAACAGGTCTATCGAATTTTCGAAAATAATTTACATGGTGGTTGAAATTTCCACTTCAAATCTATTTTTCACGTTTTTCAACTTGTTGCCTAGACTAAATATTGTTAAGTTCCGTTTCCCTACCTGACTGATTACTATTAGAGCTACCGTACCTGGAAGTTTACTTGGAAAAATGTAAGATAAAATTCTTTTTGGAAACAATTGCCTGTACCTACCAATTTTGATATACCTAACGGTTGTAGCCATATTTGCAAAAATCTTTACGCGCATTTAAAGAAAGTTCTGCAGTATCTCGAGGTATAAAGTTTATGAAATCTCCATCAGCAGGTTACTGGATAAAAAATTTCAAAAAAATCAATGAAGTTACTTCAAGAAAATGTATATAGAGCTTGTCTAATATAGGAAGAGGTTTGAGAATTTCCGATCTCTCTCTCTTTCTCTCTCTTTCGCTAGTACCGTACATTCTAAAGAGAGAGCAGAAGGAATTCTCAAACCTCTTTTTATATTTGACAAGCTGTACCTACTCTTACCGAGACCGTTAGCGGAGATTTTATTGAGTATTATAATAGTAATGAAATCTGATACATGAGTCATAACAAAACACACTTTAGACAATCGCACATCTCAAGCTGTGTACATTTCTAAAACTTATATTACATACAGTCATTATTTTACGGAACATAGATGTACATGCATAGAAATATAATTAAATATAGCATTGAACATTGAACAGAAGAATTTTGCAACAAACATGATAGTCTAGTCCAAAAGTGCTTTTTTTCGAAATTTTTTCAGCAGTCTCAGAAATTTATGGTTGAGGTGTCATTCGATTCGGAATAACGTGAAAGTTTTTGAAAACGGACGACTTTCGGAAATGAAAACTTCAAAAGTTATAAACAATTCAGTGAAAAAATTTTTAAAAATCTCAAAAACTAATTGATTTATGAGAGATTTCCGGTATGAATATTGCTCATAACTGATGTCGCCCAAGCATTCAAATTTTTCATTTTAATAACTAATCTTGTTTACCTACCTACTAGAGAAAAGTTTGTGATAAATGAATATCAGTTTGTGTATTGGTATTCAGTTCAATGCATTGAATGTATCACTGTTATCGTGTGCTTTTCAGTTTAATTAATAGAGTTTCTAATATTATTATTTGTTACAACTGGCTAGTAAACCAAAATATTCAGTCCACTTATAATCAGTTGTTAAATTTCTTCGAAGAAATACTGAAAATATTAACAAAAACTAGGAAAAGGATATCTCTCAATTAGTTTTTGAGATATTTTTAAAAAATTAACCAATTTTTTATTTTTCACTAAATTGTTTATAACTTTTGCCATTTTCATTTCCGAAAGTCGCCCGTTTTCAAAAACTTTCTAGACGCTATTCCGAATCGAATGACACCGCGACCATAATTTTTGGTGACTGCTGAAAAAAAGTTCGAAAAAAAAGCACTTCTTGACTAGAGTATGACGAGCATTTCAAAATTCCGTAGAAAAATGCCTGACATTTTCAGTGAACCGTGTTTTTATTTCTGTTGGAAACATATTTTGAAGATTGTAGTGCAAAGAATTCTTCTGGGAAACAGAAAGCCGGTATTTTGGTAACCTACAATAATTAAGTTTGCTTATCTTGCATAAAATCCATGTACTTGAAATTGTCTAGTCAACCTACTTATTTGCTCTTTTATTTCTCTCGGAAAATGTTTGATATACTTCCAATCAAGTCGTTAACGTCAAAATGATTTACTACTCTGTCATTACGAGTTTGGAAATATTACCGTCAAAGTGAGAGAAAAAACAGTAAAAAGAAACACCACCTCGGTTCGGGTAGACTTTAAATTTCATTTTGCTGATTAGAGACGTGCAGTCAAAATTCATCGAAAGGATGTGCTATTCGAAAAGTCAAAAATTCCATAATATGCCATCTCTTTTTCAGAGAAGCTTGAGAACTCTTCAAAATCCATAGAACAAAAAACACGGAAACGACTGAAAAATATAGAAAATCACCACCCTGTATAAAAAAAACTCTTTCAAATTTTCAAAGGATTGATCATCACTTAAGGTAAAAATATAGTAAATACAAGCCTTCTGCAATGTCATCAGCAAAAAAAGAACTGAACTATATTGGAATGTTAGGATATTACGTAATGTGCTTACCTTGTCCAATTGGCCACACTTTCCTGGTTTTAGTAACTTCAATGCCCAGTTCAATACATTAAACAAATAGTTAGTAGGTATTTCACTTATAAACGAATTTAATTTCACTTTGAAACAGATGTAAAGTTAGGAGGAAACACCAGCAACTGACCCGATCAACGCCAAGCTCCTAACGACGACCGCAAACTAAGTACACTAATTTGGGGTTTCAGGATCGAAGGAATTTCCTAGTTCCCTACCTTCCTACGGATGAGAGAGAGGGGTGCAGAGACGAAAGTGGAAGGGGAAAAATTTCACATTCTCCCTTCCCTAGTCGATGGACGACTAGGAAGGAATGTCAGACTTGAAGATGTGTTTAAATCTGTACCTCTCACAGTGGCGGATTCAGGAGAATTTTCAGGAGGGGCGTGCTCACAAAAAAATGGAATAGGAATGAAACTAAGAGTTTTCTTTCAGCAAGAAATGATAGATACCTAAAAATTTTCTCTTTTCTCATCTGATGTGTCATAATGCAATTTGGAGATGTGCTTAAAATTGAACCTCTCAAAACAGTATTTTCGGGAAAACTTTTCAGTGACGGCTCGTGCATTGGAGAACAGGGGAGGCTAAAGTCAAAGAATATATACACACAGAAAAGCCCGCCGGAGTCGCGAAAATTTTTTGGGGTACTGCACGTATTTAAAGCAAAATACGTAATATTTGCATAAATGCAAACAAAAATTGTGTATTGCCGAAAATTATACGTAAAAAACTGACCATTAATAAAACAAAAACAAGAAAAAAGGGTTGTCTTTGTGTTATTTGATATAAATGAACAATTAACTCTTCACAGTCGATTAATAATACTTTTCTCTTCAAATATAACAGTTTAGTTAAAAATTGCTACAAATATTTTATAAGCACAGCATCCTATACATTGGTAGAACTTGTAGACCTCTTATCACACGTATTAATGAACATCTTAAAAGACCGGATAAATCTGCATTTGAAAATCACATTAAATTTGACAACCATAACTTCTGCATCAGCAAAAATTCGAAAATTTTGCATAATATTGACAAAAAAAAATTCCTCAGACTCGACTTGTTTGAAGAACTTGAGATATCTAAAGAACTTTCCAATAATGAACATTGTTTAAATATTCAAGTGAACTTGGACAGAGATTTCCTTCCCCTTCACCAAAGGATTAGGAATTGCTAGTAAATTTATTGTTCTAAAATTAACAGTTTATCATTTAACATTGATAATTTACATAAAAATTTTGTAAAAATCCTTGGTGTATCACCTCTTCAAGTTGGCACCATTTTCAATTTTTAATATGAAACTTAACACGTTCTGAGCAAGTTGTTCTTCTTTTTACATCACAATTTGACTGAGCCACATGGCCTCTATCTCCAACTAGTGCTTTCTTGGTTCTTAGGCTGATTAACTTTTATATTTTATATAAATCAAATTTTAAAAATGTACCTACTATGTTTTTTCTTCTCGATATTTCCTGCTACCTGACGAATAAGTACTCACCTACAATTAAAATAATTTTTTAAATTCAAAACCTAAGCATTTCAAATTTTCACTGAAAACTTTCTTTTCAATAAGATTACTTGCTTCCAGGTGAGCACTGAAGATGACGAAGATGACAAGTGTATTCAGCTTCCCAATTTATTCATTTATCTATATAGAATATTGGTTTGAAGCTGCAAAATAATTCAATTCAGATGTCATACAGTTATCAACATAAAGGAAGTTTACTGCCTACAAAATATGAGCAATATATGCCGGGTGTCATAAATTTGTAGTCGAGTTCAGCACATCATTTAATATCTTTCGTTGCTCGTAAAAAGTCAGGAAATTCTATGGAACGTTATATGGCATCATTTAACGTTATAGACCATTCAAACCAAGCTGTTCGATCGAATCTAATGAAAAACCTTAGATGAATTGTCTTCAATAAAAGCGGCAACATGTTGAAAGGTCTACTCAACACTTGAATAAAGTTTACAACGTCAATAACCTTGTGATAATAACCTACTAAACAAATATAAACTCTGGGGAGATGAGAGGATGGTGCCTTTATAGATACCGAGCATAGTCAATGGACAATATAAAAAGGGTTCTGGTGCGGTTTAGTTTCCCACAGCGCGTGGCATTTTAAGGGCGAATAAACAGATGGATTTACCAGATAATAATGAAAGATACTTATCAAATTTGAATGTTGTGATTTCGAAACGTGCAATTAGACAGGAAGGATATTGTGGGAACTAACTATCGCGTTAGAACTAAAAGTTATGAATAAATTTGTTCGCATACCTGTATTTATATGAGAAATGTCTGGGTCATTTCCGTGTTCGGATAATCGAATGTTATTAATGATTATGTCTGCATATGAAATTAATATTTCATCCATGAGTGGTTTTTGTTCGCTCGCGATTTCCATATGATAATTTCAAGAATATTGCAATTCTCAGAATCGCAAATGAGAAAATATATTTTCTGTTTTTAGGTAAAAATAAAATATATTATATTATGCATTCATATTGTAAACAATAAAAGACCTTCTCAATAACTTCATATTCTTTCTGAAAGGCAGATAAAATGGTTTACAATTCTCAAAATCTCTTTCGAAGTGGGTACATGTGTTGTAGGTACATGATAATTTTCTGTAGTACTTTTAAATAAATGAAAAATAAGATTCAAATCAAAGAAAGGAGTTCCTCTTCCCCACATACAGGAGTGAAATTCAAATATCACAAAATTCCATTTATATAAAATTTATCTGCTCAACTTGGAATGCTACTCAGTACCGAAAAAATGAAAGTGGCCTTTTCAAGTAAAAATACAGTTGGAAAGTATCTTTTCTCGAAACAAAAAACAAAAACACCACAAGACATATAATCTAATAGTATGTACAAATTGAACTGTAGACGCTGACATAAATACTATGTAGGTCAAACCAGATGGTATCCTAAAACACGGGTTTCAGAATACATGCAAGACTCCAAGAACCGCCACAGCCCTCGTTGAACAAGAAACAGAATATGGACACATTTTTTTATTCGATCATTCAACTATTCTAGATGTTCAACCATATTTATCCAAAAGACTCTTGAGCGAAGTAATATACAGTATGTGAAAGCCAAATGGAATAAACACATTATTTCGGTTACTGTACATAATTTTAAAAAACCCGAAACACGTCAAATTAAATTATAATTTGACATTCTTCAACGTAAAAATGCCTCCCCTACCTTCAAACCCCTTTGAATAACAGGTACAACCACCAATTTTTTAAATGGGAAGTATAAGTTTGTGATATATCGTTTGAAAGGTATCTTCATTCTCTGTTCAAAAATGTTATCGCTTCAAAATTTATTGCAACAATTAAAATAAAATAAATTAAAATCATGTGGTTACCGAAATTCGATAAAATACACTCAAAAACTAAATGTAATGCACAACGTAATGAAAAGTAGAATACGAAAAAGGACTATGGATGTTAATGAAGTGGATATTCGAAATGTTCACCGCGAACTGTCTTCAAACTTTATTTAACATATCAGGCGTGACCGACCTAATCGCAAGCGTTATTCGTTTTCTTGAGTCATTCAAATCTGAAGGTTTAGTTTCATATACATTACTTTTTACGTATCCCCATGAAAAGAAATCTAATTATGTAAGATCAGGTGATTGTGCTGGCCATTCAATCGATCCTCGCCTCCCTATCAACCGATTGGGAAATGTATCGAGGTATAGCCGGACATTAACTTGGTAATGTGGTGGTGCTTCATCTTTCTGAAAACATATCGCATTCACTGAAACTTGAGGGTTTCCTGGATCAGAATATGAATTTGCTAAATTTGGAATGACATCATTTTGAAGTAATGCCAAATAATTATCGCCATTCAAGTTGCCTTCAATGAAAAAGGGACCAATGATATGATTTTGTAACCTTTTGAGGGTATTGCGTGTGTTCTTCTCTCATCCAGTCAGAATTTTCCGTTGACCAGTAGCGGCAATTTTGCCGATTTTCATGACCGTTAAGAGAAAAACTACACTCATCAGAAGACATAACGTCTTCTAATTGGATGAATTGTTATCAGACATGTTCATCATTTGCTCACAATAATAAGTTCTTTTATCAAAATCGTCTTCCATATTGAAACAACAAAAAAAAGGTCCTAATTTTTCTTAGAGTTTGTAGTCACCTCGTCGTACTAGGAGACGAGAGCGTGAAACCTTATAGCATATCACGATCACTTAATTTTCTTCAGGTATACATTTCAATGACTTTATTAAAAATTCATTTCGAATGTGTTATCATAATATTTTCTATTAATATTTATAAGTAAAAATTTTACGCAGTCGAAAGAAAATAATTTTATTGAAATGTGGACTTATATGAAATGTGATAAACATATTATTCAAATTAGTTTTGAGCTATGAATACAATTTCGCTGTTACACTTAACTGCCTGCCTAGTAGGAATAACCAAATGAACGAAATATTTTATAGTTTGAATATGCAATCAGGGCGCCTTTCTTCCTTAATGTTTGATTAAAATGTACGCAGATGTAAAAAGGCCACAAACTAAAAAAAAAACTACATTTCCGTGTTTATATCGAAGTTCGATAGAATTTCGAGTGAAAAATTCACCAAAAAATGCCAAGGTTGAAGTCAAGATTCAACAAAACTTAGTAGAGAATTTCCACTTCAATCTCGGGAAACTGTTAAATTCCAAGTTTAAAGTCTGAATTAAAATTCTGTATTTCATAAATCGGAGTTCTGTATTTCATAAATCGGAGTTGGACATTATATTTTCGATAAAAGTAAGAACTCGCCCATTATTGAGGTATTTAATTGGAATGAGTTAGTCTTGAAAGTAAAAATTCTACTTCGTACTTGGCCGCGCTCTGACATGGTATTTGCGTAAAATGTACACAAATTTATTCAATGGTTAGAGGTAAAACCTTTTAATACGTTTAATAGTATTTTCATCAAAAGAATCCATTTAGTCACGGGTTCGTCGCCAATATTATCACTCACAAAGTAGAAAACAGAAATCACGATGAAAACTGTTAATCAACATATGCTTATGGTTAGGTATATCGTTTCGTAGGCAACGATCATCAGAAGATCCTCGCGGTGACCTCCTATGTTATCTATCTATGAATTAATGCCATTGAGAAACACGGAGACAGTCAACAATTGCTGCTCAACTTCAGTTGAAATCTGAAGGAAATTCTGGCTTCGGGTAACATTTTCCAAACAGAATTGCTTAAAAACAGGTATCTAACAGTGAACACTTCTACACTAGCTCCGCCGAATTGCCAATTTGGATATTGATATATCTTGATACGATCACGGTACTTCAATGGCAAAATCATCTTCTAAGAAACTTGAAACAGTAGTACGAACTAGAAAGTTGTACACTTTCTTTAGAATAGTGCATATAGCTACATGAGACTTATGTTCTATATATGTCTAGAAGCTGCTAGATTCTATTCAGAAAAGTGCCATCCATCAACCTTGATGATCTGAAACAACCCAGGAAAGTTTAGACTTTGTCTTTTTTTAATAGATTCTTTCCTGGGTAATGTTAACCGATCTAACCCGCTTGATTCTACCAAGAGTGATATATATCTAACAAAAGTACGCGAAAAACCATGGCTGTCAATTTCTAGGAATATTATCTCAATGCACTTCGAACTGCATTTATTTACAACTCTTTCACTTTGAGAACGGCGTCATTATGGAATAAATCTAACATGCTTTGCTACTTCCACCGAAGCAACGCTCAGAGTGTACTGTGGATTTTTTATAGTGATTCTACAATAATACAAAATGAAAGTTTGAAATCGGTATATATTTGTGAGTGAAATAATACATTTTCCATTTCGTTCAATCAATTCCCTTAATTTGCCATAAACAAAGCTCTGTTACTGAATATCAAAAGACAACAAAATCACAAGATTATGGAAATCGAAACAATAATATATGTCGCCTTGTTTCAAGAAAATTGTGACATTGTTGGGTTTATTCAAATTTTCCCTTCTATTCAATAGCACCAATCCATCGAGAATGATATCATCCAAGACGATTTTGATAATGAAACAAGTAACTATTTATGAATACTATAAATGCCACCGCAGAAGTGACTCAAGTAATAATCGTAATGGATGAAAGTTCCAATAAACCCAGGAGTTAAAATAACGATTTCCAAACCAGTTTCGTTGGTGATCGAAAACGGCTCCTTTATCATTTTGTGAAAACTTTTAAAATTCAACTTGAACATGGCTATATCCCCAAAGCCAGTGGCTATATTTCTGTTTGATTAAGACATTTTTATCAGTGGCGGTTTTTCAATGTGGACGTTTTATAAAAGCGGCTTGTATCCCAGCGATGTTGTAGTGCATCGAATGGTCGTTTGGTTAAGACAGGACCGGTCTATTTATAACTTCAGGATGAGAATCAATAACTACTTCTTCGATTTACTTAAAAGGTGAATTTGACTGCATCTCCAACAACATTCCGTATTTCTCCTTAACTAGTCAGTCAAAACTACCTTTTTTTACCCATGCCACCAACTAGACTATTCGGAAAAATTAATGAACCCTCTTTCGGAAGAATAATTTTCAAACAGCATTCAAAAGAGAGAGAATATGAGATTTATTGAATCATACCTAAATCTTACTGGAGTTTTATCCCAACACCAAACCGATATTTTCAACACCTCGACACGTGTTTGAATCACCAAGAGATCATCTTCAAGAGGAAATTAAACCAAATAGTGCATCACAAACCATACCTGAACAACAAGCACTGTGTGACAGTATTTTTGCACCCTTCGCTCTGTAAGGACCTCACGATCATGTACGGGAATCTGCCCAACTTGTTTATTTTTAATATCCACAGAAGTAAGGTGAAATTTTCACATTTCAGTAGTAAGCAGAAAATACAATTGGATAAGTTGTATAATACTATAATCAATACATATTTAGACTCTATTATCTTGAACATTGCCTTTCCAGATTATTTCTTGAAGCCACATTCATAAGCTGAGTAATAAAACCAGCTGGTTCTATTGAAATAATTTTTTCATGCTATAATCACTTTCTTCAGTGAACTGTCTGACTTTTATCAAACACTGTTGTTATTACACGACAGTCCGAAAAAGGTTATATTGGAAATTAACAGATAACTTGACAGAGGGCAGTGATCTTCTCATCTACTCGTTTCTCTTCTTTTCTTTTATCTTCACATCTACTCGTTGTCTCGAACAGCACTGTGTCAAACTGTCACAACTGTCACAGGCAGTGAATATGGCCTTGGCTCCCGAAACAGTTGACCTTATTCCTAGACTTGTGTGGCGAGGGTTTGTTGTGTATATGTTACGTGACCTGCTGCTCAATCTAATTTCTATGAGCTAGCATTTCTCATGTTAACAAATATTAATTCAGCGCTGCTGTAAGAGAAAATATCGTCAACTTAATCAATCCTTCATCTCTAAACACTTGTAGAAAGGGAAAACTTCTAGATCACCCCGATAAATCACTGCTTCTGAATTATCAGAATTGTTTCTTTAGTCCGACCCTGCACTAAAATGTAATTTATGTTTATGGCGACTGTGTCATCGAGTGTCGATATAGAAGCCGATATACGGAGCGACTCTAGTTGGTCCATGTAGATGGTTAAAGCTTTCCAGCAGGTGAATATATTTTATTTGGCGAGAGGTTGTAAAGAATGCAACCCAGTCTGTCTTTACGGAATCTAACCCAATTAAAATCTTTGTGATATATGATGGGATAGAACTCAGAAAATTCGACATAAAATTGCATTCAATAAAATAAAAAGGGTATTTTTGGTTCTGTGGGAACGGTAATATATAAATATTTTATTTTTGACTAAACAATGACCACACGTTTATGAGGAACCTGTATTTCTCTTGATATCTCACACACATTTTGTTTTATTTAAATTCAAAGGAAGCGCTTAATGTTGCATCCAGTTGTTAAACTGGATGCAATTCTGTTTCATGCATATTTTTGTTAGTTGTACTCGTAGATATAGTGCTTGATTATTTTTCCACTAAGTTTATTGACTTTCAAGAGATCTCTCAAGTATTCGAATGTTTTTGGTGTAGGAAATGATAGACTTGTCAGGCTTGTCATTTTTTTGTAGACCGTTTGTTTTAGAAATTGTATTATTGATAATTTGAAGACGACTGTTTCCTGAGGTTTGTTTTTTAAATTTTCTTATTAACTCACCTATTTTACAATAACGATATACGAAGTTTTGTGTTAGCAGTTGTTTCTCCAAACTCGGTTTGTGATATGACAAGAAAAAAGTTTTGATGAGTGGTGTCGATCAATATATTCAAAAAACTTCATATCTACTTCAAAATATACCACACAGAAGAATATTCAGTTCTTGCGTGGATCCTACTTGTGAAGGTATTTTCTAGTTTTTAATCTAGTTTTTTCATTTTTTTCACTTCTTTTTTCCTTTCGAAAACGCTTCGATTTCTCTATTCATTATAGTATTCAGATAATTCACCCTCAACATTTTTTTTTCACATTTTATCTCGAAGTGATTTCAATTTATATTACACTTTCTAAAGTTTTGTTTTGTCTTTCTTATTTTATAATGTATTCATCACTGGTACTTCATTTCGAAATATTTTTTTATAATACAAAGTCAATAATTTTGGAAAAAAAACAAAGTAGAAAAACTGTGGAAATTTTCTTGTCATGAATGTAAAATAGATCCTATATTTTCTGCTTGTTTTGTTATCATCTGAATTAGGATGCATTGGTGACATTTTTTCTAAAAACCACACAATTGTGGGATAAAATTCTGAGTTGAAATTATAGTTTTTGTTTAATCACAGGTAAATATCTCTGTTATTATGATGATGGTCATAGTATATTCGCCTCCATTCTGCGTCTGTAATAGATGTATAAAAATAGAGTTTATGA
>WOGR01007908.1:0-12123 GCA_015342045.1 Leptinotarsa lineolata | reverse complement strand
GAACTCGCATCAGTATTTTGCAGACTTTTCAACTTGTCCTACAAGGAAAGGGTTTTTCTTTGTTGTTGGAAGATTGATCGCGTTCAGCCTATTTCCAAAAAGGGTACGAAAAATCTTCCAAATAACTATAGACCAGTCGCTTTGCTGTCAGTGATACCAAAAATCATGGAGATAACCGTGGACCACCATATTCTTGAATATTTGGAAGGCTTTAACATCTTGAGCGATCATCAATATGGCTTTCGGAAACAAAGGTCAACAAGCGACATTCTATCTTATATAACCCATATTTGGAATAACGCAATCGAAAAACATGGTGAGTCAATAGCTGTTTCGCTTGATATTTCTGAGGGCTTTGACCGTGTGTGGCATGAGGGTTTGTTAGCCAAACTTTGATGCTATGGCTTGTCGGTTCATTTTTTTGTATGGCTCTCCAGCTTCCTGGAAAAACGGTCCTTGCAAGTAGTCAATGGGTATCTCCCGAACACCTCTACCATCAGTGCTGGTGTTCCCCAGGGATCCAACCCTCTTTTTATTGTATATCAATGAAAAAAAAGCAAGAATCTAATATAAAGCTTTGCTGAAGCTGGTCATTAGATTTGGATTCGAGGACATCGGCTGCGGATGCACATCTTCACCGGTAGCATGAGGTTTTATATACACGAGTATTTTAAGGTGATTTTGAATTGAGGTAGGAGAAACCAGGTTGAATTCAATGCCACGAAAACACAGGCATAAGTTTTTTTTCCATAAAGCTTGTTTCTGAATTTCATCAGTTCGGACTTCCACGTTTGAGTTTGTTCTCTCATAAGTCATATAATTCATACTTTTTGATTTATATTGAATCGAATAGCTCTGCCTACCCTCTGGTGAATTTCGAATAACAACTCAAGAGATACAACAGTGTCCTTAATTTGATGAAATAGCCGAGAATTCATTGAAAATCAAACGATTTTTCGGCCTATCAAACATCTACTCCAAATTTGTTCTTCTATACTGGACACACGAAACAGTCTTTCAATATTGACACCTTCCACAGATAACTAAGTAAACCGTCAGTGTGTTATAGTTTGACCTGAGTTTTGAGGTTCAAAGAAAAATCTTAGGCATATTCCCTTGTGAACGTATTTCAATCATTCCACATTGACTGCCCTCTTTTCACTTGTTCACTCAGCGAAGCGATCTCGGAAATAATCTTCGAACTAATCTGCTTCTCAACTTGATACGTGGAAGTAACCTCCCAAACAGATCCTAATTTTCAATTGTTGTTTTTCACGAATCTATTTGAAGAATTTTTGAAATTTCAAAACCACTATAAAGAAAACTTACTCGAAGTACTAGTTACAATCACTTAATCAATATATGTTCAGGGACCGCTAGGAAAGAACTCCGTATACAATTCCACGTTATCGGTCGGCGTGAAAAACAACGTCATCCAACCCTTAGCAAGAAAAGACATATTTTATTCAGGGTCTGTCACGAATCTGAAGGAATTCCAATCGCAAGCAACACTCAACAGCTATAGGCAAAGCGTCCTCAATATTTCCAGGCCTAAATGTAAGTATCAACTTATGTCTCCTAATGTGGAATGACCTAAACTAGGTCTTTATCTAAGTTCAAATAGTATCATGAATGGTGGGATGTTTTATTGAAGACTGATTTTTCACAGCTCATAAAAAAAAATTAACATGTCAACATGTATATTGGAGAGCAATGATGAAAAAAAATAAATTGGTGTAGGATGTCCTTCTGAGGAACAGTTTTTTTAATGGGAAGCTTTTGTGAATCACAGTTGTCAATAAATAAAAAATGATTTGTTCCTTCAAATAAAGATTACGTGTTTTCCAATATCATTTTTTATTTTGCTCACTGAGGTTCATTTCAAGACTTTTCCTCAAACATTTCGGATCATCCAAGTCTCCACAGATGAATATTCGTTTCAGAAAAAAAACCAAGCCCAGTTAATTACTGGCGAATAGAGATTCCAAATCCTACACAAAAGTACTTAGCATGTACCTATCGAAAACAATATGTTAGGATGATACTACCTACGACATTTCTTCAAGTTGCTTCACAAAGAAAATTATTGAATATGCTTCTAGCTCTCCAGGACAAGCACCTCATTGAAATTAATAGAGCTATCATCTGCAGACCGGTTTCGAAATGTTACTTCCCTTCAATCCAGGACAGATCTAATCAAGATAGTATTGCTATCTATTTTATCGGCTGATTTCTCCAATACGAATTATTCGTCTGAAACTGAACTCTTTCAAGTACAATGGATAAGTGTTATAGTTTTATCTCAGCAAAACATCGAAAAAGTACCCTTAAAGTACCAGACCTCTACAGTTTTGCTTCTCCAAAGAGATTTTGATTGTGGAAAAGACTCAGTGGTTTATTTCCCCTTTTCCTATGTTATAATCTTCGCAGTCTTCTTTCAATCCACCATGGTTCCAAGTCAGTTTTCGATATGACTCTTTTGATGGAATATATACTGGTCTTGAGTGAATATAAATAATACGTCAAGGTGTCCTCCACCGACACAGATGTATAACCTATTGTTCTGCCACGTCAACAGAACATAATGTGAGATAAATCACAGCTCAGGTTAATGGTGCTAAAAATATTGACTCCGATATTTAGCATGTCTATGTCAGTGAATCCCAAAATCTCGAAATAGTTGTGCCCAAAGTCACTTTGGTATTCATACAGTCTGTTTTGACGATCCACATAGATGAGTAAATACTTCTTTCTCCCAGTGTTTTATGAGAAAAAGTACATCAGGTTTTCACGTCATATGGAATGCTTTCGAAAAATTTTACATTTGGAATTTGAACACAGACTGGAATTGATGTCGAAGATCATCTAACTTGACTTATAGTCATCACTATTCATCTGAGGTTCATCCATTTTTCCTGATGAAAATATATTTATCATTTATGTTTGACTTTCTAAAGGCCGGTTTATCAATACGTAGGTAAATGCTTCCGTCACTTACCTTAAAGCTAAGTTTAGCTAATAGTCAATGCTGCAGTTACTAATCAAATCGTTTATCATACCCTGACGAATGTTTAATAACTGTCAGTTGACTCAGGTTTGCATGAGTGACATTTTCAGGGGTTTGAGTTCCGAGGGCATATGAAAAACGAAAATGAGCAATAAAAAGACATCAAATTTTACCAATCTGTTGGTGTTTCAAGTGCTTGCTCTATTTGTTCTAATATGAATAATACTGTATCTTCTCATAAAATCCACCTCATCTAATTCATTGAAAGCATCAGTGCGTTCATTAACAATATAAGGTCTTCTTTCTGCTCCACTGAACTCCACTATATCCTCATCTTCATCATTTAACAAATGGTAAACTTCCATAATAATACAATTACAAAAATTAACTCTTTACCTGGAAAATGTATTTCCAAAATAATCCCATTTCTCTCAAGTCTTACCGTTCGTGTGTGCCTTCACTCTGAGCAAATTCAAGGGTACTCGTAGCATGTCTTCTGCCGGAGTCTTGTAATTAGTACCTTCACCCTATAGGAGTTAGTCTTCGTATCCATCACTATGCCATGTTCCAAAGTCTTCATTATTCTACTGGTTCAAGAAATATGCTTTATAATCTAAATTTGAAGGAATCAAATATTTTCCGATACACTCACTGAAGAATTCAACAGTATTCAGAGTTTTTTGTTTATTTTTTTCAGCTAAAAGTTCATGTCTACCAGAAAGTATTAGCGAAACGCTTGGCCAGCTATTGGATTTGAGTTTAGTAAAAGACCCTGTCTTTATGGTACTGGGAATATCCAACATTTTTGGTATGGGTGCACTATATATACCTTTTGTATACCTGGTGGAAAGTGCCAAAGCTGAAGTGAGTATAAAATGGTTCATCATGTTCAGTACATATAAAGAAGATAAACTCGATAACCCCTTCAAATTGTACTTAAATATTCTGATTTATTTTTCAGGGTATCGAAGCTAGCAGTGCCTCTTTTCTAATATCCCTCATAGGAATATTGAACACAGTTGGTAGGATAATTTTCGGATATATAGCTGATTCGCCAAAAGTTGATTCGTTCCTTGTCAACAACTTGTGTTTAATTCTATCTGCGATTTCAGTAGCTCTAACTCCTTTCTGTCATTCTTATGCAACTTACGTCATGGTCGCTGTAGGTTTCGCTATTGGAATTTGTAAGTAAACTCATTTGTGATTACTGTTATTTTAGATTTGTGGAAAAAGTTTCGTGTAGAGGTATGCAATATTTGAGGTATGGGAGAATATGGTGTTCGAACAAATAATATAAAAAATATCCATATTTTCGAAGCGGATTTGAAAAACTGTATTCTAAAATTTTACAATGGCTTAACAAACATTTTGAGATCTGTGGTATTCAGTCAAAAGCAGGTTTATATTTCTATATTCACTGATTCCCAGTCACTTCGAAGTAAAATAAAAAAACTCATAACACCTAAATCAAGCTATAGAGTCTGAGAGAGTTCTTAAAATGAAATTTCTTCTATGAAGAATCCTGCAGTGACACCTGTTGGATATAATCCAACGCCCTTCGTGGCATTATCCAGGGTAGTAGTTGTTTTCTGATAGGTCTCAGTCCATTAACCTACAGTGTAGGAAGTTGAGACCGGCCTGAACGAATTGTTCATCTAGATTTGAAGCCAGTCTTCAAGTATACCCACTTAGATACTAATATGTGGAATGTAATTCCTTATACGAGGATTTGGGCCATTCGCATATGCGATTGGTTAGTACCTCGTCTAAGGGCAGATGACGCGATGACAGATATGTTGCTTGTCGTTCGCTTCAGTTCTGTTTGAGTTGTGACGATCTGAAAAAATTTGACTTTTCATTACATGAAATCATCGACTCTGTGTTGATAATGTACAACTACCTTGCACTGACGAGAAGGCAAATAGCCCGAAACCGATCTGCAAGTGTGCCCGTTCTAATAATTGAAGATCGATTCGGGCAGTTGCATCGCCAAAAGCATATGCAGAATCCTGCACTGACACCTGTCGGATATAATCCAATGCATTCCGTGGTATTAGCCAGGTGAGAAGTTGTTTTCTGATAGGTGTCAGTCCATTAACCTGCTGTGTAGGTAACTAGAGACTGGTCTGAATGAATTTTTCCTTTAGATAATTCAATTTTACTACAAAGCAATTTTCAATTCATATTCTTATTCGTACCTCATGATTATGGCAAAGAAGTTCAATTTCACATAATAATTCTAGTTTTCATGCAGCATTTGCTGAATTATATAAGAAATTTAAGAACTTCTCCATTTTTCCAAAACGATCTTATGCATATTGTACTATGGATACCTACGAGGTGACAGTCTCAATCTCGCCTGATGTGAACATAGCAATATTGCTTGACTTCTCCAAGGCGTTTGATCTTATGAATCATGATTTATTGATGAATCAGAAACTACCTTACTGGGAGAACACAGTAAATGCTTTATAACAATTAAATTTCAATTTCTTCACAAGTTCTTTCAGGAGTTCCCCAGGGATCAATCATTGGGCCGCTCCTTTTCATGATGTATACATCACAATTCTCTTCTAGAATTCAACAATGTTCTCTCCACACCTATGCTGATGATACTCAAATATATGCTTCTTTTGATGAAAACAACTTGACTCATGCTACCAGCTTACTTAATATAGAGTTCAACTCTCTCGCGCAGCTATCTTATCAATATTTTTTAAAAATTAATCCATCGAAAGTCGAAGTTTTATTATTTAGAAGATCGGCAGCTAGAAAGAGATGCCTTATCTGAATTGAAAATTGTGATTGGTAATGAAAATGTGCCTATAAAGAATAGTACCAAAAATCTGGGACTCAATATGGACAACACCCTTAATAACCCCTTCGATTTAATCAATAGTTCATTTTCTTATTATGTAACCTATCTAATGAATAGGATTCCACCTGGTTATGAAGACTTACCACTACCATTAGATATAAATTGAAGCATCTTCTTCAAAAAAACTTATCCAATTAACTGAACGTCCTTTTGTGCGTCTACTTGAGATGGACGTTTTATGTTTCATTGGAAGAATAAGTCTCCTCTGCCGACTAGACTTGAACTCTGCCTTTTGACTGACATTCTGTTCTAATATTTTGTACTGTCATATTATTATGTATTCATATTTCAGTCAATGAAACCGATTATTTTTTCATATCAAGATGGAGTAGTAGAGAGCCAAAAACTTTCTTTTCCACTATTATTATTATTATCATCATTTTATCGTAGATGCTGAAAAGCTTTTTATTTTTTCAGCTGGATATATCTCTTTAACCTCCATAATTCTGGTTGAACTTCTTGGTCTGGACAAGTTAACGAATGCTTTCGGATTGATCATTTTGTTCCGTGGTTTTGCCGCTTTTATTGGATCTCCATTGGGAGGAGCTCTGTATGATGCTACTCAATCGTACAATGTCCCATTTTTTGTAGCAGGCGGTTCGTTTGCTATTTCAGCAGCCATCAGCTTTGCTGCACCCTGTTTCAAGAAAAAGAAGACTGTAGATAATGATGAAGCTCTCGTGCCAATGAATGCTTGATCACTTATATTTTGTACACGTTTCTATTAAGGAATATATGTTATTTATTTAAGTTGGTGTATTCATTTTTCAGTATGTTAGCCAGTGGTGATTTAAAGGTGCTCAAGCTTCCGGGAAAAAGTTTTTTCGAAAAACCTTGCACGTTTGAAGATTACACTACGAAAAAGTCACTGAAATTTGATAGAAACTATTTATTGAAGGAGGGGGTATTTGAATAATATGCTGTGCATTTCGTATGAGATGCAAGAGAGAAAATTGCTTCAAAAATTAGTGATGAGAATTCAAGTACTATTTTGAGAATCACGTCTTGTCCAAAAAACTGTGATCGAAATTTGTTTTTCAATAGAAAGATGAAATAAGCTTTCTCTCACTCACGAGTATATAATTGCGGTTCTGTTTTAATCAACGCTCAAATATACAGGATGCAACAAAAATGAATTGAATCACATACATATTTTTTGTACTTGCAAAAAACATAAAACTCAGTTGTTATAACTTACTTTCCATAACTAGAAATTTTTGCCGCATTCGATAATAACTGGCTTTTCGAAAAAGTTCTACGAAGTCAAAACATTTTTGAAATGATGTATTGAACCAGTAGTTTAACAACTGACAGTATATAATTGTGAAAGCTACTGTTTGTTATTTATCTGTAGGAACTACTAGTGTTGAACAGCCAACTGAAGAATATTTTAAAGAAAATGAGAAAGAACCCGCATCTCAATGAAAACTGCATTTTCGATAAGGTGCTGAGTAGCAAAAAAAATCAATAATTATGTATTAAACCAATGGTGGCACAAAACTAATCTGATTGTAACACATAGTAAAGTTTGGGGGGTGCCCATCAGCCTGAAATTTTTTCGGGCTGATGGGCAGATTTCGTGGTTTTTTATGAAGAATATGCTCTCACGATGATACATTTTCATTTTAAAATATCTCAGTTCATGAGATATTAGAAAAATCGATTTCCATTTTGAACTTTCCAAGGACTGTGACTTTCTTGTGTGCACATTTGCCTTGAGGTGAGTTATATCCAATTGAATTATTTTCAACTCCCGAATATATAGTCCAAATGATGACCTGCCTTCTTGTAACACTCTGTAAAACTCATGTGCACTGAGAATTTTATTGAAGGTCAAATGTCAGGATTACAGCATATAGTTTGTCATTCGCTTCAGCCTTGTTCGAGGAATAATACTCTGATGAGAGGACAAATAGCCCGAAACCGGTCTGCAAGTGTGCCCGTTCCAATATTTTAAAATCGATTCCGGCAGTTTGTATCGCCAACAGCATAAGCAGGAATTACTTCTGTGAAGAATCCTGCACTGACACCTGTCGGATATAATCCAACGCCCTTCGTGGTATCAGCCAGGGAAGTAGTTGTTTTCTAATAGGTGTCACTCCTTTAACCTGAAGTGTAGATGAGTTGAGACTGGCCTGAATAAATTGTTCTTTCAGATAATTCAAAATTGTTACATAGAATATACTGGATTAATTTACATCTCGGGTGGAGGTGAGCGAGAAATATTTTAAATACATAGACTGTCATCCACTACTTCTTGTTCTTGATTTTCAGATTTTAAATTATCCTGTTAAAATAATCATCCATTATATAGACCAAAGAAAAAATGAACTGTTTGACGATTCTATACGGTTAGTGAAATTGAATTTCACAAACGACTGTGTACATATATATCCGGGAATCCCATCATTCATGTAATAAGTGCGTCATTTATTCTTTTATATTCCAAGAGACATCGCCAAGCCTGTGTGAAGCTCGAAATAAGTTATATAAGAATATCCATGAAAGACGAGTTCGAGAAATGAAGCCGGAGGCATTTTTGTTGGGTATCCCAAGCTCGATTAAGAATAATTGATTGATCCCAAGAATTACTCAGTGATCAAAGTTTGGACAGGGTGAAAGAAAGACGAAGGAAGCTCTTGCTGGCCAGAAGCACTTACTAGGAGCCCTGGGGGCTAGAACTAGTCACTTACTTTAGGAGGCGAGGCCCTACGAAAGACATATATAGTCAGCTAGTCTACATAAAAAAACTGAAGAAATTCATTGAACTACATCAATAGCTGTACCAACAGAAACCATAAAATATGGTAAAAATAGTTCATTCTTTAGAGTATGATAATAATTGAACTATTTTTACTTGAGTCTATATAGACATATATAGTCAGCTAGTCTACATAAAAAAACTGAAGAAGTTCATTGAACTACATCAATAGCTGTACCAACAGAAACCATAAAATATGGTAGAACTAGTTCAATCTTTAGAGTATGATAATAATTGAACTATTTTTACTTGAGTCTAGTAAATAAACTAATTTTACCAACTTTCATGGTTTCTGTCGGTACAGCTGGTGTTATAGTTCAATAAATTTTGTCATTTTTTTATATACGCTAACAGATAGGTCCTTCATAGGTTCTCAGTAATGAAGAGCAGCAACTAGTTACTAAAGCTTTGTAAGCTCCAATAACTAGAGCTTACAAAGCTTCAAACATTTTCATGATACCGTTCTTGAGTTACTGCTCATCATTACTGTGAACTTCATCGAAAACCATTAATATACCGATTCATAATGAAAGCAACCTCGCAATTGTAGACCGACGATACAAAAAAATGGAAAAACTAGTAACACGAGGATTTTTGTTAAATTCTTAAACCACAGCAGTGGGTAAATAACTATTTAATTCCTAGAACAACAAAAGCACCAATACCTACGTCTATAATCTTTTGAATTTCTCCTGATTAGAGGATATACTTTTGTTGCCCTTCCAATGTGAATGTTTTCCTGCCTGCACCTAGAAAGTATCTGATACTCTTCTGGAAAGTTTTTGAGTAACCAATCAAAATTAAGGTTTGAAAATTCCCGTGAAGCAACTATTTTCTTTAGCAGGTGAAATTTAGAGTAAGGCCGACCAAACATAGACTACACAACTGATGAATCAAGAACCTACAATCCTTGTTGCAGATCACCTTACGTTAATAACGCCCACACAAAATAGATGTCTCTAGTAGTATCGGTATATGGCAGAATTGTTAGTTGAAATGTATTTTGTAAAACACATCCCTAAATCAAATGAAAAATAAATGCTTTGAGGAACAACATCTTTCTACAGAGCACCCACTCATACGAAGCAGTACATGATTTACGAATTCAACCACCACCAATCAGCGAAAAGATCTACCTGATCGTACATTCAGTCTCTGTGAAATGAAGGAAAGTCTCGTCTAAAAACAGAATGGTACAAATAGCTGATGTAATCGATCTTAGACTGCAATGCGTCATTGTTCTTTTACTAAAATTTTCCCCGATTAATTTACAGGTTGAAGGGTATGAAAAGTCATTTTTGAATTCTTCAGGTTGATAGGCTCCAATCCTAATCGATAGTTTCAGAAGTTTTTGCGTGTTTTCTTCTGTTTTTGAAATATTTCGAGTACATTTTTTCGAAATGAGCAAAGTACATATTTCAATTCAAGCACGAGTGTACTTGAAAACAGAAATGAAGGTCCTAACTATGAGTAGCCGAGTAAAGTCTTGGCCAAGGTCAAGATAGCATGATTGTCTGGGACGAGCTGCATCTAAATCAATATACAGACAAGTATCAAGTGAGATCCAAAGTTAACCAATCCTCCCACTCGATTATGAGCACATTTTTTCAAACGATTTCAATTAAACCAAAATTTGAAACTTCCACGGCCGAGAGTGAGATTCGCAATGCGTTGCGACATTCTCCGGAATACCAAAGTTTGATTACAACTAAGGAACAATCCACTCTACTATTAGTCGGAAGTCATTATTACGTCTTCTCTCTTGGGATTTATTTACTTTTCAGACTGAAAGAAATAAAGATATCAATAGATAACTTTTCAGAGAAAGTCAAACTTTTTTACAGGGTGTCCCTAGACTTTCCTCTCGGAAATGTAGAGATGGGGACAAAATATCGCCAGTACTTCATATATAGTTCCTAAAATCCTCCGTTACCAAGTTACGGGCCCTCAAAGTTGCAAAATACCAAAAAGATACCCTAAAGCAACCAAAATCGTTTTTCTTTTTCATAAACTTATGTCACTGAACTTTTCCTGTAAAAACAAGCTGAATATTTCCTGAATACCTAGGCTGAATATGTCTTGAAGTCGTCATTGATGTTTTTCATTGCACATTGAATACACTTGACGTTGTAACATATAATTAGTTTTCCACTAGAACGAAATTATAGTTCCAGTACTCATTACAGGATTAGTGTGGCTTTAAAACAAAATGTAACCAAGGAAAATAGAGCTCAACATGAGCCCATCTGAATGGTTCAGGACCACTGAGACATGATTTCAAGGGATATAATATGAGGCCGCTATGAAATGAGTAGATCAATATTCTACAGGCATCTAGGCTGAACCCAGAGATTTGATAATCCCAAGATCTATAGTCAGCAAGTCGATCAAAAAAATGAGTTGTAAAGGCACAAAAAAGTACTGATCAAGTGATCCTAGGAAAACTCACGTGGAATACTAGCTCATCACAATAGGGACCAAATCAGGATAACTACAACATTACTCTATGAATTAAGATTGACAAGGAAATATTGAGGTTTATCCATCGGTAGAAACAAGAAACCTACAACACGTTTCCAAAATTTTCTAAATGAACCTTCAAGAAGCAGGTTAACTGAGTGAAAGGAAGAATTATCATATACCACAAATAAGTATGATAGGCACCTTCTAGTCTCTGAGGGAAACATATGAGAAGAGAAGAAACAAAGACTCTAATGATGCATTTATTTCCTGAATATCGAAAACAAACTCATACCAACTTGAAATAAATTCAATATGAAGGTAGTAACTGAATTTGTCATGAAAGTAATTCTTGGTTTTGATAAAAATCGGATAGGGATTTATCCAACTTAAGAGCAATACAGCCTATGAATTTTTTTTATATATTTCTAAACCAAAATAAATTGTGTGTTATTGATAACGGGGTTTAGCCCGTTATCAAGTGAAACTAACTTTTTGGAAATTGCACATAAATTATATAGGGTTACAGATAGTCTGGGAGGCTAGGTACTGATTGAATAGGGGTACCAACTCTGAAATTATAGAGATTATCAGGTTTGTCAAATTCATAAATTCAAGTGTGAAGACCTACATAGATCTTGAGTTGCTCGTATTTGTTCAATTTTATTTCACTGTGAATTCTTTTCAGGTTTTTTGCTTAATATATTTGCTATTCTCAGCTACTCTTTTAATTTTCAATTGTATTGTTTATTTCAGGAATTTCAAATCATTTTATACAATATTAGACAATGAAAGTCCGAACTGATGAAATTCTATCTTGTGTTTTGTTTCTTGATTATGTTTATGCATTGTAGATTTTTTGTATATGTATATGTATATTTATTAATGTACCCCCCATATTTGGTTTATTTTTAGAAGTTCTTCTGACCTTACTTGAATGATCATCCATCCTTCAAATTTCTCTTTATGAACTTCATTAATTCGGACTTTCATTGTCTAACATGATTCTACTATGAT
>WOGR01007907.1:0-11845 GCA_015342045.1 Leptinotarsa lineolata | reverse complement strand
GATTGATGATAACTGATGGCTGTATCTGAGGATCAAATTAATTTTATGACAAACTCAAAGGTCACAACCGCATGTCGATATCTATCATCGTTTCTGAGTTACAGCATGTTTTTCAAAAATGTGCATTTTCGAAAAGTTGCTGTAACTTTTATCCTGTCGAAAATTTTTTGTTTTTATGACAACATTTTCAGAGCACTTTTTTACGTAGAATTCAATGGTGTGAAAAACTAATTTTTCAAAACGAGATATTATTAGTTATTGATGGAAAACTATTTTTTTTAATAAGACATCCTGTAAATTCCTGCATATTTCAATAAAGCCTTGAATTACCTTATCAAAAATAAAGCACACTTGATGTTTTGCTAGAGTCATCTTTGAAATACACAGCTTTCAGGTTTTTTCATGTAGACTGTATTTGAACAGACGAAGCTTATGTGAGCAGTGCTGGCATTTTCAACCGCTTCAATTCCTATATTTGGGCCCAACAAATTCCTCATTCTATTGTGGAGCAGAGAAGTCAAGGAAGATTTGGATTCAGTATAGGGGAAGGTATTTTCAGGGGTAGAATTCATTATCGGTCCGTATAATGACACTCTCATATCTCAGAAGCATTCAGAGATTTTAAGGCAAAATATTGAACCCCTTGTTGATGAACTGCCACTAATGGAGCTCGAAAAAATATATTTTCAACAAGACGGGGTTCCGCCTCACATCACTGCAATTGTCATCAATTTTCTGGATGCAAATTTTGCTAATAATTGAATAGCCAGCCAAGGACTCAACTGTTGGCCGTCCAGGTCTCCGGGCCTAAGGCCTATGTACTTCTACCTCTGGGAAAGGTTGAAAGATCCCATTTCCAAATTGCCGACCAATTCTAGATACGAATTGGGAGCGGCAGTAATGGAAAGTTTTGCTTTTCTCACACGTATTGAACTAATTAATTCTGCCAAAAATGTTTAGGAAAGGTATCGCCTGTGTGTAGGAGAAGCTGGTAGATATTTCATTGTTTGTTATTCATAATTTTTATTGTCATTGTTGAAATTTCATTTATTAGTAACAAATATAGTATAAATTGTTATCAGTTCAAGTTTTTCACACCATTGAATTTTACGTGCTTGCATGGAGACAAGAAATTTTTGCCAGGAAAAGTCACAGCAACTTTCCGAAAATGCCCAATTTCGAAAAAAAATGCTGTGACTCAGAAACGATGATAGACATCGATATGCGGTTTTCACCATTGAGTTTGTCCTAAAAATTGATCCTCAGACGCATCCATCATTTTTCATCAGTTTGAAAACAGGAGTTCCTTTTCAAAAGTGTCCAATACTGAACAATTCCTTACTATGTAGTACATTATTTTGATATATCTCCTAAGGTCCAGTCAGCGTTTGCAATGCAAGCGCAAAAATGTGTTCATTAACGACATCACATTAGAAACTTCTGAAATCATTAGTCTTTCTCTGCTGTATTATGCATGTTATAACTTTTCTTCTGAATCACTCTATCTATTTAAAAAATTTGTGGCATAGTTTTGGGAATCTAAGCATACATAGGGATAGAAAGCGGGAAGCGACTTTGTTTTATACTATATATTGATATTATTTGATGAACTTTTTATAATAGTTTAGTTTCATTCGCACAAAATTCCACTGAATACCTTCCTGTCCTCTAATGGATACTTTTATTGTCTGAGCTCATCAAGATAATAAATCAGATCTAAAAAATTTTAGCTTTTACTACTTTTTATGCAACCTTCGCTTGAATAGCTCAAATAATCTCACAAGCAAAAAATTCTGAAATTATATGTGATTATTATGTAAAATTACACAAGTGGCTGAATATTCTTTTCAATCATATACTATTTTATATGCACTGTTACGAAACATTGTATTGTTTTTGGAAGCAGTTATCATTCATGATCCTGGTTTTCAATTTTGAATTCTATGAATAACTTCAAAATCAACAAATGGAACAGGAGAAGATAATTTTCAATCGTTGAATAGCATTCCATTTTCAAGAATTTAAAGGAAACGAGTTTTTAATCATTGATACCAAATATATATTCACAGAATTCCAATCGAAATATACTCTAAAATATATAATCATGTACTCTTTGAGGTTACAAAGTTCATTCCATTCTCGTTAATTCAAGATTCAGTATAAGAAAAGAGTTCCTTCAATTCTCAGAAACTATAGAATACTTGGAGATTCCAAAAACTTCACATATAAATGGAATTTGACACTAGGTCCTAAATTAAAGGGGCTATTTCTCCCTCCACTACTCCCTCCCTATTACTCCTACCAATTGTAGCTCACAACTATTCAAATTCAAACAAATAAATCCAACTTCTTGTTAAAGCCGATTATCTCATATTATAGTGGTGGTCTTTCAGGTCAGAAGGTGAGAGTGGAACTCTGCTAAACTCTAAAAACCTGATTCGGTCCTAATTTTCCAAACAGAGATGACTAACACACGTCACGAGTCTTTGTAATGATGATTCAGATGACAGTGACCTGTGAGTAGACCTGTTGGACAATGTAATTCAATCCTGCTGTAGGCTAACAATTGTTTGGTATCATACTTCAAAGGATGTATAAATGCGTTGAAATGGACCAATCGAGGTAGATCTGAAGAGATTTTTGCAACATTCCAAATTAACTGTATACATCAGACGAAATGGCAAAGTTGAAGAATATTTTATCAAATATCAGATCCTACTAAATTTTTAATAGACGGTTATTTGCCTGTTTGGAAGTTTATTGGACATCCATAATATCGCCTGAATTATGCCTACTTATGATTACTTATTACCGATTTCTCTGCCCTTAAAAGCGAAACAATAATTTTTTTTTAACACAAGTAGGATGATAAATGGCGGTTGGGAGCCTCCCTCCAACAGTATTACCCCCAGTGCCATCACACTGACTGTGATCTTGACACCTTTAGTACTCTCCACCTATGACTTGGCCTTGTGTTGCGTATGGACTTCATGACCGTGAACCCCTTCTTTACTCTCCGCCTATAATTTGGCCTTGAGTTAAGTGGTTGCACGTCACATGACTTTGAAAAAATTCTAACCAATATCGAGCAATGAACACATCATATGACCTTGAAGAACTTCTGAACGATATTGAGCTATGAACATGTCATATGACACACAACACAAAGTGTGGATTGATGACGGGCTTCGTTCTTGTTACATGACCTCCAATATATACAAGGTGTAACCTTGAACACCCTTTTCTCCAGATAATTCTTATATGAGTATGGAGTTTCATGCTTTCATATTCAGTTCATTTAATCTCAAGTATTCGAATAGGTGATTGGTATTTTCTGAGTTTCAAGGTGATATCAAGGTGAGCAGTTCAGAGAAGACATTCAATAAATCCATTTTAAGATATATGGGTCAAAGTTCTCAGGATTATCCTGGTGTCAAGACCCGCTCCTTGGTAAAATTTAATATTTTAGATTGGAGTTGTTGGATGTCTTTATTCTCTATGTAAATAGTGGAAATATGGTACATTCATATGAAATATGTATCAACTCTCTCGCTTCAAACATGGTCAAATTTCAAGTAAGTGTTTTTCCCATTTACAACATAATTCCAAAACTAATGAATGTAATTTGTGTATTTTTCAGAGCTCTTCATCCTGCAAATATGTGGATGCAATATTCAGCACAAGAGTGGTCGAAAGCAGTGAATTTGGATTCTGCCATAACAAAAATGGCTTGGGAAATGGACGATCTGAGTTTTGACGCTCTACATTCATCAAATTATGATTTAAGTGTAAGTTTTGATGCTGAGGTGGTGCAAAAACTTTTGGAGCTTAGTGAGAAGTATGACCTTGGTGTGACATTGTGTCATAATATTCGTATTGAATAACATTTGTGAGATGATAAATAATTGGAGCAGACTTAAAACATTTTCTTCACGACATATGCACCTACCTACCGCAGAATATTACAGAGAAATACCAATTGAAACCACGAAGTCTCAATCCAGAACTGGAAAAATCATCAAATGATGGTGTTGTGAATATTTGATATCTGTTGTATATGTTATGAATAGAATAATGTTTCAATCTATATTCATCTATATCTAATCGATTGGTGAATAAAAGACAGAAAATAATTGAGTGTTTCATCATTTATCAACATCGAATATTCCAAGGTGAATTACATGTCAATCTTATTACAATATAGTGTGAACAGAGCCATTAAGGGCATTATAAGATAGAACAGCATCGTGGAGGGTGAGTGCATGAGTGGATGACTTCATAGCGTCGGGTTGATGAGAGCAATCGATGATGAATAGTAGATTGTTGCGAAAGCTACCAATATTCATTATTGGCTCACTCATAGTTTTATCGTAGTAGCTGCGTCACAAGTTTTCATATGCATAGTAGGCTGACGAGTATAACTTCTTATCGAATTCCAGATTCCATTGCTCATATGGGTATACTTCAGAGTTCAGAGATAGTCGAATATTATTAATATACACATTAATAAGCTTCGTAACATCTTTTGATATATTTTCAGATTGGTCGGTACTTTGAAAGCCAATGATGATATATTGTGGGATTTCGAGACTGTTGGTTGTCTCCACAGCCCATATATCCGAGGATGTTTCACGAAGTGTAGGTAATTCATAAAGGTCCCACATACGATAAGTCACCTTCACTTTAGCATTATTACCATTTTTATTGATGCGATACGAAAGTTTCAGTTCCTGGCGATCTTCCGGCACGATGTGTCTGATTCTCCATTCTTTTTATTGATTTCCAAATCTGGATTGACTTGTCCAATGAATAGCTTTCTGAATGGGCGTGCTATGATCAAAATAAGCTCCTGCTCCACATTCAATATCCCTTCATTGTAATCTTTAGCAAAACCCATAAGATGCTCCAAGAGTAATTTACCGCTGAATACAATGCTGATGGAATCCAATATATCTTGTTTATTCTCATCAAGACCCCATCGTATCGGTAGTAGTGAATTTGCATGTGTTTGTTCGAATGATATCATCGTTTTCATTGGTAGTTGTACCAGATTTTCGAACAACAAACACTTGCTCACCACTCATTTCATAGGCAATTTTATCGAAAAGAAACGCAAAGGTGTTATTGGATAGGTAGCACCGTTTCGTGGCATCAGATGGTGTGAACTTCCCCTCGATATAATTGTAAATATCTGCAATATCGAGAATGAGATCTTGAAAATTGATTGGAATTCTCATTTCATCTGAATTTTTGTAATATGGTAAACCATACGGTTTGAACAGTGTGTAAAAGCTAAATGAAATAAATTCATTATTTTGATAACTGTACATATTTTCAAAAATCTTGAAACACATCAAATTCAAATTATAATTTGACATTCTTCAACGTAAAAATGTCACTCCTACCTTCAACTCCCTCCGAATGACAGGTACAACCCCTAATTTTTTTAATGTGAAGTATAAGTTTGTGATGTATCGTTTAAAAGGTTCCTTCATTCTCTATTCAAAAATGTATTCTCTTTTGAATTTATTGCAACAATTAAAATAAAGTGAGTTGAAATCATGTGGTTACCGAAATTCGATAAAATACAATCAGAAACTGAAATATAATGCAAAACGTAATGAAATGTGAAATACAAGAAAGATCTATGGATTTTAACGAAGTTGAACGTCTTGATAACATTCCAATCACAAAACTGTTTTGTAACATTATTTAACATATCAGGCGCGACCGACCTAATCGCAAGCGTTATTCGTTCTTTGGAGTCATTCAAATCTGGGGGTTTATTTTTGTACACATTGCCCCTTACATATCTCCATAAAAAGAATTTAAACGATGAAAGATCAGGTGATCGGGCTGGCCATTCAATCGATCCTCGCCTTCCTTTTCACCGATTAGGAAATGTTGTATTGAGGTATTGTCGGACATTCACTTGGTAATGTGGTGGTGCTCCATCCTGCTGGAAACATATCGTATTCACTGGAACTTGAGGGTTTCCTGGATCAGGATATAAATTTGCTGAACTTTGAATGACATCATTTTGAAGTAGTGCCAAATAATTATCGCCATTCAATAAATACTGAGTTAGAATTTTATCAGCTCCAGCTGTTTTTTGTCACAGATGGTATTGATCATCACTCACTATCGTTTCTGCTCAATTGTTTGAATGCTTAACGAGGGTTTTTTTCCAATCAGATTGCATCGACTTGATATCCTTTTTCATATGCTCACAATTTCTCAAGAATTCTACTAATTCGAGTCCAAACGTATTGAGATCTTTTCTAACTGATGAGGAATGTTTTTCTACTCTATCTGATATCAAAAATTATCCATCGGTATCAGAATCTGATTCTCCTCTCATCTTCGAGATGTGAAAACTAACATATTCACGAATAATACATTACGTACTCTCTTCAGACTCTGCTATATTTTTCCAACGTTTATTTTCCACATCGAATTTTTCATCGAAAGTCAATTTGAAGGTGACTTCAGGTTGTCCTCGCAAAACAGTATTTGAAACAGCCTTACTTTTGCGACCAAACTTATCGATGCTTCCTTCACCCATTTTCATGATACACTAATGAAGATTGTTGTTGTGGAATCAACATATGAGAAATGACGATTAGTATAGCTTTGTCAATTCTAACTTGACTATTATTTTCCCACCATTGAAATTGATCAGCTCACCATTATCATCCAATATGCGTAGAGTGTTATTGTCGAGGTACTGAAGACCGCCAGGTTGGATTGGTATATAGATAATATTTTGTGTCTCCTTGGTGAGTTTGTAACCGGCCTCTGCATCGATATGATATTCAAATATGCTATGGATTACATCGCCATTTGAATATGTTCCAGCTGTGACACTACAATCCATACGAATTATTCTCACCCTATTGATATTCACAGACAATGTTGATTGGTGTGTTTCACCACAGCTGAACACATTGTCGTCAAACTCCAGAAGTGCAGAAATGGTGTTTTCACGTTTGAGATTAATGTGTCATTTCGACCGCAATTCGCATTTCAGAGTGTTGTTGTTTGCATGTAGGAGAAATACTTCGTCGATATTCTCATCAACCCCATTTTCTGGTTGCAGTTCTTTGAATTTGATAAATCTTTGAATCACTTCATTGATATCATAATTTCATATGCCCCAGGTAGAATTTTTATAATAGCGGGGGGTGAGTCAATTGTTTGCGAATAGCCTATAACATTATTCTCAGCGTCTACATTAAATATGAAGTTGTAGGAGTAGAAACTATGTAATACCAAAGCATAATAACTGCTGGTATCCAATTTGATGGGTGTGTAGAAATAGGTGCTCAACTCGCTAGAGTATCCCGACAATGAAAACGTACGTGACATAAGTAAGTAAGTAAGTAAGTAATACGTTATTTCCGTTATGACAAATAAATGTGTATAGGATTTGTCAATGACCTAAAAGTACATGACATGACTCATGAATTATCGCTGATTCAAATCTTTTTATTACTGGCAGCAGAAATTATGAAATAATCGTCGCTTTTTCGGCGGTTCATCCATATCACTATGTATGACTACATTCACATCATTCACTTTACAAAAATAACAGAAAATTTTTCTTATTGGTAGACTACCAAGACTATTACAATGATTCCAGCGGCTGTTGCCGTTGGAATCATTGTAATAGTCTTGGTAGTACTGGTACTGATATCCAATTTACACTTCTTTTGGTATATCAGCAAGTTGTTCTCCATACATTTTTTGTAAAGTTCGTACTCTGGAATATGCTATCAATGAATGATTCATCTTCTTGATTCTCTCACTGTCCTATGCTGGTATTATTTCCATGTCATGAAACTTCAAAAACAAATGACCACATCATATGGTTAGACACCCAACCTGTTATTGATTGATTTCGGATATCTCCAATGATTCGGTGAATATGAAGAGATAACCTAGAGTAAACCGCTATGGTAATGCAAGTCTCAAACATTTTCATTACTGTCTTTTATGTTCAACATTGAAATTTGTATTGAACCTACCTAACCTTTTCTATCATCTATAAGTGATAGACATGGGTAATCAGTTTTCATAAAAGAAATGGATTAGGTTGAACACTGCCCCAAACTATGCAGTATTTCATGTGCACCAACCAAATTATGTACACTCTGAGAAAATTAATCTAACCTAACCACTCCAATCATCATCGATAATGGCTATTTCAGGACCCGGAAAATCAAGTACCACAATAATTTCTAGGGGGTCAGCAAATTGATTTTGTTGTTCAAATTCTTCATCCAAATAGGGCTTCATGAGGTCAGGGCTGGGTAATTCCCGGAAGATCGGAAAAAACTCATTCATCACCCCAAAGTCGGCATCTGAAGTCAGCATGTGAAATTCAAAACCTTCAACCATTTGAGTTCAACATTGAATGACATCACACGACTTCGTGCTATATGACCTTGAGTTATGAACTCGTCGTTTAACCTTGGACATGGAGTTTCGACCTTAACGATCGAATTCGTTTCTGATACATAATCTTTGAATGTTTTGAAGGATACACTCATTCTCTTCTTTGAAAAATATCCAATAATTTGACTTCATCTGAGTCGACAATCTCAATAAAGGATGCAGAAATTTTTCAAAATTTGCCATTGATGACAAATAATAATATCAAATCATATAAAGGAACAATTTGTTCAGTCTCAAACTCCCTAGCCAGTCTTCAAGTATGCTCACTGACTATACGTGAACAATTTTCTTTCCTTAAACGAGGAATTGGGCAAATTTCGGATATGCGGTTGGTTAGTACCTCGTTCACCAGATGGGGCAGTGACAAACATGTTGTTTGTTATTCGCTTCAACTTGGTTCAAGGAATGATATACTGCAAGAAATTCGATTTTTAATTATGGAATATCATCATTGATCATTGCTTCAATAATTCATTTTTTCAGAAACTTAAAATGATTGATTGTTACTCTCATCATTAAAAAAAAATAAGATATACACTTTCAGATATCACTAGAAAATGACATACATTACATAACTTCATTTTGTTTTTTTTTTGAGAATAAATGACTAATTGTTACCTTCATTATTTATTCATCAAATATAAATATACACTTCTATTTATTCCTAGAAAATGTTATAAATTATATGACTTTCTTTTGTTGTTTTTCAAATGAATGACTGATTGTTACTTTCATTGATAATTTTATCAAATATAAATATTCAAATATACACTTTTAGATTTGACTAAAAGTTGACATGCACACATAACTTTATTAGTAACATACAAAAAATATTACAAAAGATCAATCAGAGAGGGTTTCACGATTTTCAAGCGCAATTTTTTTTCATGTAATATTGATAATAAGTTGATTCAGAATAAGGAAAAATAAATAAAACTAAGAGGCTACATGATTGGTCTGAATAAAATAGTGTTGAGATAAGTGCAAGCACTTGTTCCTCATAAATGAAGTACAGGTTGATAACGATATGAGAATAATATAATAATATAGAAGATATAATTATACGCGAAAAATACAATGCAATGTAGGAAAAAAAATAATGAATCATGTATATATGTGAAATGTAAAAATGCAAAACAATAAAACAGATATAATGATGCTACAATGAAATAATATAAGTTCTAAGATATCTAATTGAATACTACAAATATAATACGTGATATAAAATGGTATATAATGAAATACAATGACATACAATTGAATGAAGTGAAATACAATAAACCATTGAAAAAATATTATACTCCCTCCCAAACTTAACGCGCAAGTTTTTTCATGTGGGCAGATCTCTCTCTTTGAACTGTAGCTATTTGTTCACACTCCACTTCAAGGAGAGGAATCTGCTCTAGCAGTTCAGCAACTTTTTCCCTCTTCGCTCCACATTCGGAGTCAAATTCATTGTAAACTGGATTTAACTTTTCTTCTCTTAGACCTCGCAAATGAAATCCAATTTTTTTATTTTTCGGCCTTAAGCGGGGGTGGCGACGTTGATCCTGGACTAACATCCTCGTATTTAGGATTGATCACTTGAACCTGGGGAATGATTGGATGTAATGAACTAATATCTCATCGCATTTGAGTACTGATAAATAACTGCCGGACTGATGTGGAAGGTCCTGAAATGACTTCCATATCTCTCACACTGAATGACTTGTCCTTTTCCATTTTTTAACGTTTCACCTTTTGCATCCTTCTGGATGGTGACTCTGACCTAGACTTTCCAGCCTTCTTTTTCTTCTTCGTTATCATTTCTTCACTCTTCATTTTCCTTCTTCTGCGACTCCCAATGATATCATCCGATCTGTTTTGGATAACTATGTGGAGGTATCACATTTTTTGAATACGTTTCTTTTATCTCTGATACATTCGTCACAACCGATTGTCCGGCAGTGACTCATTGAGATCTGGGATGCAAGTCGCCATCACATTTTCAAAGTTGGAGGAGTAGTCATCCAGCTCCTTGCAGTTTGGATTGAAACCCACCAAGAAGGATTGAGCATTGGTGATCTGCTGTATGGAAGTCATCGCCGGTGGTGGTATGGCACTAGCCATTTTACCCATTTGTGGCCGGTTCATAGAGATTAATGGGGTTAATAACGCCCCTTTCAACATAGACATGGTTCTGAAAATATACGAAAGAATAATAGACAATATAATATGAATAATTCATTGAAGAATTTTTTTGCTTTCTATTTCTCCAACTTGATACAAAAAAGTGGGAATCTTTCAGAAAAAGCTATTTCAAAAACAGTACCTCCATTCAAAAAAGTAACTTTCAAACACAAACTACCTTCACAAAAAAAACCACTTCCATAAAAACATTGAATTACATGAAAAAAAACATTCAAAACAAATACACTGAACACTGAATCATACAAAAAATTGTTTGATCATGTTGGTCGACTTGGCTGAACTGAAAGAAAGGCATCAATTGTAAAAACTCCATATAACGTGCAAGCGCTATATAACGTACTCATATCTCATGGTCGTTTCGAAGTTATATGAGGTACACATAGCTCAAAGGAGCTGTGTGATGAAAAGTTGCAACTGTGGATTGCAGATTTGAAAACTATCCACAATTTCAAGATTCACAGACGATACTCCACTTTGGATATACAAAAAAGTGAAATTCAACTCCACATATTATGCGATGTCTCTGAAAAATGTTACGCAGCTGTAGCCTACTTGAGAATTTAACAAGGAGAGAAAGTTCAGACAAGTTTCATCACTACTAAGATACGAGTGGCACCTTCAAAATCTCTTTCCGTTCTCAGGTTAGAGTTACAAGCTGCCCTGATGGGAGCGCATTTCCTAGAACATTTCTTGAAGAAAACCTTAGACATAAAAATTTTTGCTATTTGGTACTGGAGCGACTCAAAAACGGTTTTGTATTGGATACGGTCTAAAGCTAGAAGATTTAAAGTTTTTGTTGCTCGAAGACTAGGAGAAATACAGGAACTGACGAATTCTTAAGAATAGAAATACATCAATTCCAAAGAAAATGTGGCTGATGAAGCTACGAAGAGATTGGAAAAAATTACGTTCAGCGATAATAACCGGAGATGGATTACCGGACCAGATTTCTTGATATTACCACCAGATCAATGGCCCAAAGAAAAACTGGATAATCTCATAGTGCCTGACCCGAATAGGTTTTCTAAATGGAAGAGACTGTTACGTGCTACAGCCTATGTCATTAGGTTTTATGAAATTATTAGGAATCGCAGTAAATTCAAGTCCGAATTAACTGCAGAGGAAATTTGCAAAGCTGAAGTTCATCTTTTCAGGAAAATTCTGTTGGATTCATCCATTGAAGAGCTGACATTTCTTA
>WOGR01007906.1:0-12125 GCA_015342045.1 Leptinotarsa lineolata | reverse complement strand
TACCGAAATTCGATAAAATACACTCAAAAACTGAAATGTAATGCAAAACGTAATGAAATGTAGAATACGAGAAAGAACTATGGATGTTAACGAAGTACATGTCCCAAATGTTCACCGCGAACGTTTTGGCAACATCCTAATCTCAAGTAAAACTGTCTTCTGACATGATTAAACATATCAGGCGTGACCGACCTAATCGGAAGCTTTATTCCTTATTTTAAGTCATTCAAATCTGAAGGTTTAGTTTTGTACATATTGCTCTTTACATATCCTCATAAAAATCTAATGATGAAAGATCAGGTGATCGCGATGGCTATTCAATCGATCCTCGACTCCCTATCCACCGATTGGGAAATGTTGTATCGAGATATTGCCGGACAATAACTTCGTAATGTGGTGGTGCTTCATCCTGCTGAAACCATATCGTATTCGCTAAAACTTGAGGATTTTCTGAACCAGGATATAAATCTGCTAAACTTGGAATGACATTATTTTGAAGTTGTGTCAAATAATTATCGCCATTCAAGTTGCCCTCAATAAAAAAGTGACCAATGATATGGTTTTCTACAATCCCTGCTCAAACATTAACCTTTTGAGGGTATTGCGTGTATTCTTCTATCATCCAGTGAGGATTTTCTTTCAATCAGTAGCCGCAATTCTGTTGATTAGTATGACCGTTAAGAGAAAAAGTACACTCATCAGAAAAAATAACGTCTTAAATTCAAATTCAAAATTTTATTCAGCTAAATAGAATTTTACATACATAATGATATAATATATTTTAAATAAAATTTTACAATTTTACGGTTTGTTTAATATTATTCCTCCAGCGATAGTTTCAGTTAGGCAACTTAATGCCTATCTTCTGAAAGTTATCTTTTGACGGATCATATCCTTATTCTAACAATATATCGTGGAGCAGAGATAAGATTAGTTGTACATAGAATGTGTCTGATATACTTGTTTTATACACATCTTAGGCTTTCATAATGCTTGGGTATGAGAGGAGTGGAACAATTGATAGATTTTCGGACCTATAGTAAGTGGGCATACTTGAAGACTGACTTTAAATCAAATTATCTAAATGAACAATTCGTTCAGGCCAGTCTCATCTCACCTACACAGTAGGTTTATGGACTGACAACTATCAGAAAACAACTACTCCCCTGTCTAATACCACGAAGGGCGTTGGATTATATCCGATAGGTGTCAGTGCAGGATTCTTCACAGAAGTAATTTCTGCTTATACAGTTGGCGATACAACTGCATATGCAGTTGCTTCACTTACTATAGGAACGAAAAATTAAAATTATAAGAAAATATTTTTAAAATAAAAATTGTTTATCAGTTATTAAAAGTATTGATCCTATAAGAGTGTATCTCGAAGTGTTTCTATTGCACCTCATAATCACATGCATTTCTCTGTTTTATAATTTGTGCAAAAATACAATTTCCAACAAGAAATGAAAGTACATTTTGAGTACTTGTTTTAAATTACAGTGATAATTACACAATTATATTGGATTGAAGTTTGGAAAATCGAAATAGATTATATTTATCATGTATTTCAATCCCCACAGTGTAGACTTCAACATCTTTCAAGAGATCAGAAAATGAATTATGTCTGTTGAACATCATTTGCAAATATTTGAATAAATTTCAACATTTATCGCCAGACCAGTTTTCTTTGAAGGATTGTGTTCAGGAGTGATGCTTGTTTATTGAACAGATCTTGATAGATAAACGATAAGTCTTTTTTTCGTTTATTAGAAATAAAAGCACAAAATAACTACTGATACTGAGACTACATCATCTACAACTCATGTCTGCAGTTGAAAAATTATAATGTGTTCGTTGTATTCATTTTCCATTAGTGTTCCCAATATTTACCTGAGGTATGAACCCCCCCCATGCCTCTCCCCGGGTTGAGTGCCCTAGGATAAAAACTTCGCCCCACAAAATAAATTTTGTGAGGAAAACTTGATATCCCATTCCTTCCACCCCCGCTCTTACGTGAGCCTTCCTCAATCCTTACTGATAGACACTTCAGCAAGATTGACATCTGACCTCCTTCCGTCGAAAGTCAGCCTTTAGGTGCTTTTCCTTTCTAATCTAATGTTTTATTTTGTCTTGACTTTCCTAACTGAATTTTAGCAAAAACTAACCGGAGACTATTGTTTGAAAAGAGATCGCGGTCGAGTGTTTCTCGTTGAACCTGAAAAGGAGGTGTTTATTATCTGGTTGAAAAATTTGTATACTTACCGAAGCCACCTGACAGCGACTCTCGGAGGTGGACGTTGGTTCTGTGTTTGTCTCTCTCTCGGAGAGGTATGAGGTGTGAATGTGAACAATTAATATGACAACTGACACTAAGAACAAATGAACAAAGTAGCCAACTCAGAAAAAATACATGTGCTTCAACTTTGATATAATTAACTTATAAAACCAAAATGAATAGAAAACACTATTGTTGCACTTGGATCACTCCATGCTCTATTTAGATAAACCAGGTGAAATAATGGAAATTTGAGAGGCAGTTATTTTTCATATAATTTCAAGGTTAGCAATTCGTGCGTCACTTGCTTCCCAGAATACCACCAATTTAGCATATCTTTTTAAATTCCACAATATTTTTCCAAAAATTCGGAACTTTGATACTACAGTTTTTCGAATACATTCTTTAATAACCCTCTATAGATAAAATCTTGATTCCGAATAATTCATTTCTGAAATTGTCAATTGATTAAACAGATATTAGTTGCTAAGTTACCTTTTGTCATATCAGTCTCTATTATGGTTTGTATCGAGCATACAGAAAGGTATTCGATTATATATACATTTTACCGTTAGCGAGATAGAAACGGGTATTTATTCATCATGCAGAAGAAATGTGAAAGAAAAGTTGCAAGTAGTAAGTATGAGCACAATGCCCCGGAAATCCGCAATTGGTGGTTACATCTATTTGAGATACTCGAAAGCGATGCTGCCATAAAACCTGAATGGAGATTGTCGGTTCTAAAGGAGGTCCTCCCCGCGCGAATCTTGAATCGAATTATGTTGGTGTTGAGCGTACAGGAAGAAAAGTTTAAGTTCACTCCACCTCCTGAAACGAAACGAGTATCAATTGTCAGTAATAAATCCTTTGCAACAGACAAGTCCATAAACAGCTCTTGCCAAGTAAGGTCCTCTTCAAATTCGAGTTTTATGCGACACCTAGGTCTCGCTCCAGTTGCCTCTTTAGACCCTTATTTGAACTTCTTCAAACGCCGCCCCGATAGAGCAGCCATTTGGAGGGAACTGCCACCTTTATCCTTTGAAGAGATGAACCTGAATCAGATCGCCGATGCTATCACTGAAGCAATAGCCAAAGATTTCGTGGAATGGGTAGCGGCTGTCGGGGGTGATCAAGAGACATCGGTTAATGTTAAAAGTATAATAGAGATGTTCGAAATCGGTTCCAAAATGAATTGCGCCACCACTCTCTGCGTAAACTTGGAAGAAGTCGCATCGGTAACTGAAAAAGTAGCAGAGGCACTCAATGCTCCTCAGAAATCTAAACGGAATACGCTGCACAGGGAAATAAGAAAAGATCAGAAAGCTTCGAACGAAAAACCGAAAATCGTTGCTTTCGGAAGAAGACTGCCGACCGAATCACAAGTCGTACCTCCACAAAAGAACATCTACAAAAAATGGCTGAAGTGCGAGAAAGTTCCTCAGAAATTAGAAACGATGTCGGCCGTCTGGCAAGGCATCACCCATTTGAGATCGACCAAATCATTTTGTGAATATTTATTTAAGGAACACCCCGAGATTAAGCCCCCAAAATACTTGGTAGAATGCGGTATGATGGATCCTAAGAAAATCTTAGGTTCACTTGGATCAGTGGAGAAAGAAGATAGTTTTGGAAACGTTTCGAACAGTATCTTTTAATTTAAAATATCACTGAATCGTTCGGAATGACAGATATCCCTTTTATAATTAAGAGTTTCTAAATATATTCCAGTAGAATCAGGAATGGATTTTGCATATTTCTTTTTTGTCAAGTAAATTATAATAAGGGTGTTGGAATGTAGAAGTTTAGATTGAAACAAATATTGCATTTTGGTGCCTGGTGCACTTTTCAGTGTAAAGAAGATATAGTAGAATTGGTATGAATTGTTTGTTGGTAGGTGTTAATAATGTTGCAAATTATCCCCTGAAAAAAATTACGCCGGCAGACGCTGGTCATCCAGTAGAATATGAAAATATTTTCAAATCTTTATAATTTATTAGAGAGTGGCAAGTGTAAATAGTCACAATTTAAAACTTATGATATAAAAGAAATTAGGTTAATGTGAACAAATGTATACCCACATTGTAAAATAACTACAAAAATGTAGTAAGGGACCATTAACTTATCAAATTATGAAGCAGTCAAAGGCACATTTGTTCCTAATAAGATAATATTTGCAGAATTATAGGAACAAATTTCGAGATCACTATCAGAATTTGTCAAGATTAAATCATACAAGATGGGAGATGATCATCAGGAATCTACATAGAAAACTTTTTCTAACAGAAGTTTTTTCGGCTGTCTACGAAATTATGTATTACTGATTCAGAATCACAATAGGTGAAGAGTAATATTCAAATGTATTAACAAATGTACAATATCAAATGAATGTGTATAAATATTTTTTAAAAAATCAAATTCTTAATACATGAATAATATTTTAACAAGTGTAAACACTTGTGTTCGACTGGGTAAGTTGAAAAATAAAGATTATATCCACTGTTAATATACAGTAGAATCTCACTATCTGACACTATTAAAAACCAGATGTTGCCGGATTATTGTAATGTTCAGATTGCTGGATTATAGAGAAGAAAAAATTATAATAAATAAAATCATGTCTTGTGTTTCCGTTTACTTGACATTTTCAACTATACACTATTCTCATTTAAAAACAACTGGTAAATACGTAAAACTCAAAAAACATTATAATAACCTACAAGAGAATATAAAAGTCACCAGATTCTACACAAACTCACAGACAATCTTCATATACATACATAACTACTAACATCAAACAGTGAGGTACTCCTCTATTGATTAAAAAGTATTTTCATTTAGATAATTGAACAATGTTGTTTTGAAGATATTAAAAATTTTTATATCACCAAAGAACTTATTGAAACGGTTATAACATAAAATTCCTCAATATTTTGGAGAATTCTGTCCCACACTAAGCCTAGAGAATGGTAAACAAATAGCATTTTTATTGCGTGTATGTGTTGAATTACCCCAGAAGATCAAACCATATGTGAGTGCCGACGTCACTAAACCATGATATGCCATTCTGAGAACCTCTGTAGATACTGTGCCCTTCAGTTATCTGATAATAAAATTGATAGTACTCAATTTTCCTACCAGATTTTCGAAATGAGTTCTCCATGTCAGTTTCTCATCAATTGTTACACCCAGAACTTTTATGTTTGATACTTGTTCAATTCACTTTTGATTTATTTTAACAAGAGAGCTTGCATCACATGATATTTTTCTGTCAAAAAAGCATGAAGAATGTTTTGGAAGCATTTAAAATAAATCCATTATTCAGGCACTATTGAGAGAATTCATCAGCGCATACATTACTCAGATGAATGCTTTTGCCCAGATTATATTGTGATATGTGATATAAATGGTGGTTTTTTGAGGGGAACTGCATGATAAAATCATGTCATTGGCAAATATGATGAAAAGCAGTGGACCAAGTATTGAGCCTTGGGGTACACCCACATAAACACTGGTTGATTTTGATTTGAATGAATTCATCGTGACAATCTGACTCCTATTTTGTAGATAGGAAGAAACCCATCTATTCGCTACTCCACGAACTCCAATGCGGTTTAATTTTTGAAATAGAAGCTCATGATTTACAGAGTATCGAATGCTCTACTGAGATCAAAATATAGTGCAATAGGATATTCCTTAATATTCAAGCTAGAATATATCACATTACATAATTCGTTCATAGCTGATTCTGTAGATTTTCCAGACCGAAATCCATGTTGATAGCCATTTAATAATTTATTATTTTCCAAGAAATTTTTTAGTCGGAAATTGCAGCAATAATCGATTATTTTTGCTAGTTGGCTTTGTAAGCCAATGTCTTCCTTGGAACCTTTCCTTTTATATATTGGCACTGACTTTGAAACTTTCAATTTTTCAGGATATTTTCCTGTACTAAATGACTCATTGATTATGTGACACAGAGGATAACATACTATATCCCTAACAGCTCTCAAGCACTTACCATTTATTTCATCAATTCCAGCGGCTTCTTTCGAACACACTTTATGTATTGTATCTTTTATCTCAAGTGGAGTTGTTGGAGTCATAAAAAAGTAATGTTTGAGAAATGTTCTAATTTTACCTTATCGAAATGCTTTGTATATTCATAAAAGCTTTCAGGAATTCATCGCATATTACCGTTCGATTTGTGATGATCTTACTGTCTATAACAATTATCAATCTCATCTCTGGATCCACTGCTTCTCATCTCGTTTATGATTTCTCAACTTTCTTTCGATACGTTGTCTGCTTTACAAATTCTTCCATTATTATAATTAGTTTTTGAGTGTTTCACCATCTGCTTAAGTCTTTTATTATATCTTCTACTTTGATCTGCAAATGTATTTCACGAAACTGCAGTAACCTCAGTTACGAATAAAAGTTGTAAGAAACATGGAAAATTTCCATTTCTCATTTCTCATAATAATTAAAAATAAATGCTTGATGTACAATATAAAGAGTGTTGCATTTTCAATTACCAACATCATCCCACCAATGCAACTGTAGATGTTCATATACTTTCTGTTATTTGTTCAGCTTTTTATGTATTTATTGAATTGAATTTAGAACTAAAAATACTGTACTTCTCTTTCACAAGTCCATTTCGTTAATCGCTATAATAAAATATTCTCTTGAATATCACTAAGAATTGGTTTGAAGCATTTTAAAGATAAAAATTGTTCATTCGTTGCTACCGATACCATTTATTTATTCACAAAAAATTTTCGAACTGTTGACTATTTATTTTTCCAAAGATACATCTTCTTTAAAGTATATTTTAACGTCTTCAAAACGGAAGTTGGGGATATCTTTCCAGAGTTGATCAAATTTGATAGATCTGTCCAGTGGGAAGCCCAAGGTATAGGTATCGAGCAAAATTGCATTCAGATTATGAGAATATCGATTTTCATCCTTGCTGTATGGATAAACGGCAAAGAATAGTTGATAGGGAGTTCCACCAACGCTGCCTCTCGGTAACAAAAATCTGTGAACAAAAATTTTTTTTGACTACTCAAAAATCTACTTCACCAAAAAAATAGAGAATCTCATGTTGATTCATTTCAGGGATTCTTTCCATTCTAAAGCGGTCTCAGCACATTTCGTAGCATTTTCTTGAGGCCGAAGTTGTTCACACCCCTAGCTAAGTATACTATGACTGCATAATCTCGACTTGTTCAATCATCTTTCAGACGGACATATCGGTAGGTTGCCTTTTATGTTTCGGGATTTGGCAACCCTATTGTTGCAATCTGGCAACTGACTATTCAGAACGTTTTGACATACGAGCGCTATTTGTGTTTTTTACAGTAACTTAAAAGATTCATCTCGGCTCAAAAATGGAATAAAATCGTAAACATTTTCATGCGATTATTTTTAACAACTTTCGACGTGGATTAACTCAGCGGACAGTGCATGGATGAACTCAATTCAATTTTTGGCAATGATGCTCCATCAAGGATCAGTGTTTGTCGATGTTATGGTGATTTCAATCGTGGTCGTAGTTCACTCCAAGACGAATTTCGTGAAGGTCGTCCAAAATCATTTGTTGTACCGAAAACCATTGATGCTGTGCGCGAACTGATATTGCAAGATCGTCATGAGACCTATCGTGAGATTGAGACAACCTTAGGCATTAGTGGGACCAGCATACATTCAATATTGCATAAACATTCGACTTTGAAAAAAATGTATTCGCATTGTATCCCACACAATTTGTCAATCGCTCAAAAAAAGGCTCGTGTCGATTGGTCGAAAAAAATGCTCAAAAAATACGATCGCGGTGCTTCGAAACACGTCTATAACATCGTGACAGGTAATGAATCGTGGATTTACGCGTATGAGCCCGAAAGTAAACAGCAGTTGACTGTATGGGTGTTTCAAGATGAGTCAAATCCATCAGAAGTTGTCCGCGCAGGAAGCACTTCCAAGCAAATGGTCGCCTGTTTTTTTGGAGAAACTGGACATGTCGCAACCGTACCACTAGAACAACGAAAAACAGTCAATTCTGAGTGGTACACAACCATTTGTTTGCCAGTTGTCTTCCAAGAAATCAGAAAAACCAACTGCCGAAGACGGATCACTCTTCACCATGACAATGCGAGAACACATCGGCTCAAATAACTGCATTTTTGAGCACCCAAAACATCGATTTGATAAGTTATCCGCCGTATAGTCCTGACTTGGCACCGAATGACTTCTTTTTATTCCCGTAGGTAAAAAACAAACTAAGAGGTCAACGTTTTTCGACACCTGAAGAAGCGGTTGCTGCATTCAGAAGGCATGTTTTGGAGATATCTCAATCGAGTGGCAAAAGTGCTTCGACAATTGCTTCAAACGCTTGCAAAAGTGTATAGATCTTCAAGGGGAATATTTTGAAAAGCAATAAAGTGATTAACGTATTCAAAAAACACTTTATTGTGAGATTTTCACTAAAAAGTTTTATGGATTTTCATCAAGTATCGGCCAATTCCATCATATATAATAAAGTGATTTTCGATGAATAATATTTGTTTTTGTTCTCCAATCCCAAAAAATAAAAGGCAACGATTTCTGAATATAAAATTTTTTTCCATACCAAAGAAGTAGTTGAAACCTAGCTGCCACGTGTAGGTAGAGACCAAGACTTTCATAATATAGATATAACATCAACGCTAAAGAAAGTCTATACTTGCCTTTGTGGAAATCCAAACCAATTTTGCCTCAGATCGATATTGAAATCTTTGAAACCTTCCAGGGCTGCTACAGTATTTTGGTAGAGATCAAAGTAGGACACTTTGTCCGGAGAATAGAATAGGTTTTCTGCAGATTTTCTCGAGATGACATTTTCTCCTTCTTGAAGGTCAGCAACAAAATTATCAAACTGGAAGAATTCCAGATGACTATCGCTGATTTTAACTGGTCTACCCTCTTTGTCATACTTTGGTCCCAGGAACACTTTCACGCTGACTTTCTGTAGTTTGTCCGATTTCACATGAATTTTAAATTCAAATGGAACATGGTTTAAACGAGGTTGCCCAACACGGACTCGGAAATCGCCATATGATTCTTTTGGGCTGTAAAATACTGAGTTGACCAGATCAGAGTAGAATGTTTCGTTGTATGTAATGAGACGATCCACTTCAGCTTTGGTAATTTCAACTCCTGGGAACACTAGCTCTTGTTCAGTGTATGGTGGAATATGCTGCATATATTTTTGGTATGGCTTCACAACAATTTCCTTGACGAGTACGTAGAATACCGGATCTCGCATTGAGGTTTCAAAATGCTCCAATGCCGATGGTAAAATTTCATTCTGATCCAATTGCTCGGTGGAATAACCAAGAATGTGGCGCGCAAAGAACCATAACGATTCGTATAGTCGATAGTTCCTTAGAAAAACATTATAGTCTTTTTCGTGTCCTTCAATTTTTGTGAAGAATTGCTCAGATCCCATTATATAGATATTCAGTCGAGTTCCCTGGAATTAATAAAATTCATTACAGTCGCTAGAGAAATTTTCAATTTTTTGTCTCTTCGTCCTCCTTTTTAGTTTCTTGGTTACGTTATTTCAGAGAATTATGAATGAGTGAAAAATTATGCTCTATCTCTGAACGAATCTTTCAAATTATTTGACATGCATCTAGATGGAAATTTGTCATTGTCTATTATATCAAACTTTTTTGTTCTTTGCAAACATAGTCTGAAACGTATACTTACAGTCATTATCATATCATCTGTAATAGATTTTTCTACATCATCCGGAAATGTGTAGCTATAACCAAAGAGACTTGATTTCCACCCAGATTGTTTATTGTTGAAAATATATTCATGCAAATTTGCGAATTTTGGTCTGTTGGGAAAAGGCATAGAGTTGGGGTATACAAGGTTTGAGTAATAAGAAGTGTTGACTGGTAAATTCCAACTGAAGAATTCGATATCATCGAAGCCTAATGCAGTTCGTTCAAGTTGATAACGAATCAAAACGTTCTGTAGAAAAAGATAGTAGAAGGATCCTCTTCTGTAGCTGCTCCATTCGAATTCTGTCGAATCCATCCAAAAAGGAAAACTGATGTGCAAGTAAAATAAAAAACTATTGACACCCACATCTTCGAGATAATATGCAAGATCAGTTTGTTCACGATTCAAATTCAGGTCGTGGTAGGGATAATCAGAATAGATAGTGTATCCATTAAAACCCTTGCCTTCGCGGTGTGGTTTACTTTTATGAACCTGTTTGTAATATTGAGCTTTCGCAATGACATCGGCACTGAAGAATAAGTGAGGAGAAACCTCATGAATCGGAGGGAGCATGATTCTTTTGGTATCAGATCGGTGAACAACCGCTACATAGAGGCAATAAGTGAATAGACCTTCGTTCACATTCATTCTAGCCCATACAGCAGTCTTGTAGAAAACGTCGTAGTCTTTGGCAAAGTAAAGTAGTCTACTCAGAGCGATGGCTTGATCCATATGATTATTGTTGAAAATGGTAAATATCGCTCCTTTGGCAAGTGGTGTATATTCCCAGAGGTCACGGAACTTTTCAACAACGTCATCTTTCTAAAATGAGAAAATTAATGTCACAATAGTATATCCGCGGTTTCGCACAGTTCCTTTTTTGTTCAAGTATTGAAAAAATCGTATAAGAAAGGTGTTAGCACTCACTAGGTACAGATTTTTTTGATTGTCTGCTAACGGGGAAAAATTCCTGGAAATCTCGATATGTTCCGGTATCAGGGATGTTTGTTGCAAATGGAGCAGAAGCTGAAGAACTTGTTTTTGTCTTTGTAATATAGTATGATCAGCTGAAATCAAATGAAATATTTTTGATTACCCGCTTCACTCAGTTCTAATGTTCGGAACTCAAAAAAGGTGACATAATCATAATCATAATCATAATTTTTATTTGTATTGAAATAGTTTCACAAAAATTTCGTATAGGAAGTATAGATACAAATAAATATAAAACAAACCAGGAAGCATCAAATGCTTGTATGTGGTGAAAAACATATGCCTAAATATAAAATCTGAAATAAAAAATATACTCAACATCGGTAATATTGAATGAAGTATATGAATCTGATAAAGAATATAAAATCTAATCAAGATGTACATATGGGTATGATAATCCAACATTGAATACAAAGAATACACATACAATAAGGAATAAGTTAATATGGTATATAATATGGGTGATAGGTGAATATAGTGTGTCGAAAATGTTTCGATGTTGCGTATTTCAGTAAAACCAAGTAGATAAAATAAAACAGTGTAATAGAATAAAACAATGTCATAGTCCTAATACGTAGTCTACTGTCTATCTAAGATGCGTACGTGTGGTTATTTCTAAAGTCTTCTGGATCGTTAAGTGCCGATATATCAGCAGAGAATTCTTGTAATTTCTGAATGGTAGATAACAAGTTCTGTTGAAATTCAGACACAGTGATCTGTAATGAAACCAATTTTTGATTATTTCTATTCTAGATCCTTTTCTGCCTGTTTCTTTACCACCGACCATGTTTCTCCAGAGTAAACTATAGCAGTATCGTCTGCAAAACTGATGATGTGACCAGGTAAATGTATGCAGAATAATATTGGTCCCAGAACTGTTCCCTGTGGTATCCCACATTCAATTATTTTCCGCTGCTTTTGATCTTTTCGATTTTTACTTTTTGTTTCCTATTTATCAGATATGATTTGAATAGTTTCAATGCGTGGCCTCTAATACCGATGTTTTCTAGACATGACAGCAGAATCAAGTGGTCAACAGTATCGAATGCTTTCGATAAATCCAAAAAAACACCTATTGTGGGCT
>WOGR01007905.1:0-12126 GCA_015342045.1 Leptinotarsa lineolata | reverse complement strand
AGCTGCTCGAGCAGCTGATAAACTCGGTTCAGTTTTCGACACTGAACGATGTGATCACGAGTCTCTCACCGAGTTGGAATCCATTCAGCAAAAGGTCCATATAGAAGTCGCAGAGATCACTTCACTTCTGCGGCAGTACAAGAATAAGCCACTGCATGGGGTCTTCTTTAATAACATCGAAGACTTTGGCTTATCAAAGCGCCTTACTTTCGCTTTCCTCAAGACGAGTAAGCTGAAGTCAGAAACTGAAGGGTTAATCATGGCCTGCCAGGATGGTGTCTTCAACACCTTGATAGCCGCGTGATGGGTATAGACGTTCCTGACACAAGGTGCAGGGCTTGCCGCTAGGCGTCTGGAACTCTAATGCTTTTCCTGTCAGCATGTCCAGCATATACGGTTTTGGCCTATATCCATTGACATAACGCGCTTCTAAGAGTGCTTTATTACCATCTACGACACTCTTACGGTATTGACGAGACACCGTTCTTGCCCTACGCTCCGGTGAATATTGAATCCGTTATGGAGATCGAGGAGTGCCGAATTTTTGGGAACTATTCGTTTTCTAACCTCAGGCTCATATGAGCTAATAAGCCTGATGTAGTCCTTCTCGATCATCAGAGTGACACGACATTTGTTGTGCAGTTTTCAGCTCCTGGCGAGACAAATATCGTACAAAAAGAGGGATAAAAACTGACAAAATATCGAGATTTTCTCTTCAAACTCCGCACACTTTATCCAGACCACTCTGTCAAAATGGTTGTTCTGATTATTGGAGGCCTTGATGAAATGATGCCCCTTCTACTCTGAAATCTTAAAATCATACCGGTTTGCGCACTAAGGCAGAAATTTCAGCCCGACAAATGCAGAAGTCTGTTATTCTTGGCTCACTGCGTTTACTCAGGACACATGATTCTGGGACCTAATGATCACTGACACACGGTGTGGGCGCGCCCACCCGAATGTATCGTGGCTTTGAGGGATAGGGCCTGAACAGCAAATACAACAGTAAAAAAAAAATAATAATATTTATCTGTTCACATACAAGACAGACGCAAGAAAGAAATACATTGCAAATTAATATCGTATAAAATCACGGAAGCACCATATATTACTTGGGTGTGGTGTAAGAAATAAGAAATATGGCAAAACAAATATGTATAGCAAAAACTCATTCTGAAATATATAGATTATACAGAATAAAATTTGTAAAAAACATAACAAAGTAATGTAATGAAATCTCAATCATATCTATAAAAAGTGTCGTGAAATAAAATACACAATTAATACATTCACTTTGATCAACGATAAATTAAAGGTCCCAGCGGAACCTTAATTGGAATATTACTACTATAGATATAAATTATCATACTCGTTAACTTTCAAATTGACACCCGATTGCTCTGATCAATCAATTCACAAATTTTTGTATGAGATTTTTATAAAATTTACACCTAATTGGTGATATGTTTCTGTTTTTATTTCGAGTGGTGTAGTCATGGTGGTTTATTCATGTTCAATGTCAAGTCTATCTTTTAGTTGACGAAACTTTTATACATTAGAAAAACTAATCAATTAATATTTTTCTACATCTCACTGCCCACAAAAATATAAACTCACATAGGCTTATTATTTCACGAGGATAAAGTGGGTGGTTTATTCACCAAGGCAAATAGCATTTCTACAACGGGTCTAACATTTCCAGATTGAAACTCCATTCAAACGTAAGCGCATATTTCAATAATTAATTTACTTCAGATGAGTTGAGAATGCATGCTCGACAGGCATATACATACCGGTGTCTCTAACCCAGTAGTTAATGGATTTCGGATAAGCTTCCACATTACATTCTAGAGTAACGTCGGTGCCGAGAGGAGCTCCCACTAGTTGATTTGGCACGTGTATGACGGGATGAACTGTAAAAAATAAAACAATGATGCATATTTATGAATAAAAGATATACAGTTTTATATGAAATTATTTCAAATTCTATTTGAAAATTGATACTATTGGCACGTATCATATTGTATAAGAACAATTTTCGTGAAGTACGGTTATGGATTGATCTTTTTCAAAAGATTCATTCGTTTCATTTCACTATTCATATTTAAAAATTTGAAATGGGAATGAAAATATGACAACTCCATCGTAATGAGAGTGACATGAATATTCTTTCAATTCTGAAATGTTACAGAGTGGGAGATCAAAAGGAGAATTGAAGACGTTAGTCAGGAGGTACATGGTTTTTTTGGAGAAGATACTTTCTTCATTTTTTTCCCGTTACAATGTTCAAGACACAAGTAGCAGTCTGAACAAAAAGCGATTTCGCAAATATTGAATGAAATATATAAACAAAATAACGATATTGATGACGTTACAATGTAGCAAATTTCTTTTCTATATCATGATATTCTGGAATAATTTGTGATAAATTGTGAGATGGTGTTATTAACTCACTCTCAAATGAGGATGAAGTTAATGAAATCTCCGATAATTCGCAGAAAATCGTTTGAAGAGAAATTTATTCAGCAGGAGTAAGTATGAACCCGTTAATTATGTATTAGAAAAGCCAAATTTCTTTGATAAAATTATAGTAGATAGGATTGTTATTTGGTGAGAGTTCTCTGCATGCGTATAAGCCAATTTTTTCCATCATTTCCTAAATCACGTTTTACGTAAGTATCATATGTATCATTTCCAGATCACGACCCCTAGATAAGAACAGAAAATATTTTTGGGAAAGAAATGTTTTGGCTTTCCATTTCTCTATGCTTATACGAAAAAGTGGAAATCGTCCAAAGGAAGGAAGATAGCAATCAATTTCAAAAAGGTGACTCTATACAAACATGTGTAGAGTTACCTTTTGAAATTGATTACTTCTTTCATTTATTCGAAAGATTCCCATATTTTTTGGTATAAAGATGGAGAAGTGGAAAGCTCAAATCTTTCTTTCCCAAAATTCAATCTCTCCTAAAAATATACCCCTTTTAATTTGAAGGAAACATTTATTATAGAGGCGCTAAAGGGCTGCAGATAATTATTATCATAATCGCCTCTGTGACAAATATCGTCTTCAAATTGAAAGAGGCATATTTTTAGGAGATATCGATTTTTGAAAAAAAAAGGTTTTGGCTTTCTACTTCTCCATCTTAATACGGAAAAATATGGAAATCTTTCAGAAAAAGGAAGGAAGCAATCGAATATGAGATGAAGATGAATACTATTCTCATAGACCCCAATTTGGTTTAAATTTGAGAGCAACCGGTAGACAGCTGTTTCAGTCTGATGGGCATCATCAGCAGCGGGCAAGCGGTCCTCGATTGAAGACAAAATGTGTTCGTTCGATCGCGTCTTGATGTGAATCAGGTTTGGAACCTAGCCACTTACCCTTTCGGCTGTCTTTGTCAGAAGGACAAGTAGATGAGGGTGTTGTAGACGGCAAGATGATTCTTGCAGATATCTGTGCCCCCTTTCGCGTGTTTACCCTTACCTGGCTGGGGTGGGTAGGATGAAGAGATTATTCACCCTTCAACGTAGGATATGAGGCCTTCATTCGACAGAGTGTCTGGGCCTTCTATATCGAAAGGGGTCGTCTACAGCATAATCTATAGCTTTCCTGACTAACTGGTTATCGTGAGTCTCCGCATTTCCGAGGACTTGCTGATTTATCGCCTGAATGGATTGCCGAATAGAAGGCAGCTGCGGATGGCTTCATTCCGCACGAACCAAGGGGCATTCACGACCATCCTCAGCAACTTGTTTTGGAATCTCTCCAGAATGAAGAGATTTGACGGAGTCGCTTGTCCCCAGACGCCTGAAGCGTACATGATGACAGGCTTGAACATCGTGTTATATATCGTCAATTTGTTCTTGAGGTTTAACTTAGATTTTCTGTTAATCAGAAGGTAGAGCTTCTGGATTCGACCCAGGATTTTCAACTTCCAGGTGAGCCTACGGTCTATTAGAAGACTGAGGTACTTGACCCGCATCTACTAGTCGATCTTCCCTCCAGAGACCCTCACTTTCATGGCCGGAGAAGATATCGCTCTTCCCATAGTCATCGCCTAAGTTTTGTCCGGGTTCACTCTGATCTTTCATTTGACGTATCAATGCACGTTGCATGTAGACGATCCCGAGCTCCCGGCCCATAGAATACGAGAGGAGAACCGTGTCGTCGGCGTGAAGGGAGATCTTTACTTGCTCGAATCTGGGTAGGTAAGTGGTGTAAAGCGAGTACAACATCAGAGAGAGCACGGCTCCCTGAGGCACTCCGGCAAGGATCTTTCTGTTGTCAAACAAAGAGTCCTCTACTCTGACCTGAAAAGATCTACTTCTCAGAAAGGATCCAATCCACCGAATCAGACCCCGAGGTAGGTCAAACGCGATGAGCTTGTGCAGAAGACCTTCGAGATGTCCAATAAGATGACATGCACTTTTTTGTTGTTGTTCATCTCAGCGATTGAGTTTTCGACCAAACTTAGGGCCTGCAACTTGCTGGAATGTTCCTTCCTGAAGCCGAATTGTTCGTCAGGTAGAACATTTTGTTCCTCGACTCCTTCGTCGAGACTTTGAAGGGCGATTCTTTCAGCCAGCTTAGCCATCGAGGACAGCAGACTGATCGGACGATAGTGCTCCGGAAACAGCAGGTTATGATCCTGTTTGGGAATCATGATAACGATGGCATGGTTCCACCTTCTGGAGAAATACCTGAGAACCAGAGAACTGCTGATGATTGACAGGAGACTGTCGACGCAGTTGTCCGGGAGCTTCTTCAATAACTTTCGTTATTGAGTCAGCTCCTGAGTCTTTCTTGGCCATTGCGGCTTTGATATAGCCCTTCAGCTCCTCCATAGAAGCCGGACGGATGTCATAATTATCATCCCTTTCAAGGAAATCGTGAACCTGATCCACCAAAAGAGTATTGCAGTCGATGTCGATGTCGTCGTCGTCGTCGTCGATATTAGGTTGGAACTGATGTTCCATCGTGTCAGCAAAGGTCAACGCTTTATCGGTGGGGAAGTAGCACACTTCGCGCTCTCCGTGAATGGGTGAGGGAGCAGTCTTCCTCCCTTTGAGTCTGCGAATGACCCGCCAAAGCTAGCCATCTCCAGGCTCAATGGATTCCAACAGATCCGCCCACCTTCAATTTCGATAGTCAACTATGGCCATTTCGACTTGATTGGCCATCTGCTTGCCGAAATTTTGTCTCCAGGGAAAAGGGTTCGGTAATAAAGCCTTCTAAGACGATTTCTCTCCCATATCAAGGCTTTGCTACGAGGACGGAACTCGTTGTAGCTCCTCAGCGGACACTCCTCCCGAAAGGTGGCCGCTCAAAACGCATCATTCACAGAGAGCTCGAAGCGCTCAACTGCCGCGTCGAGTTCGTTGGGAGAGCGGGGTGCCTCAGCGGGAATACACATATTTCCGAGATGCGCAGCAAAGGCATCCCCATTCGTCGAGGATTTCATGCGATTGCCAGGAGAAGGAAGATCATCGCCCAGTACCAGGATAACTGGATTATGATCAGAATCCAATTCCGACAGAACGTAAAGTTCGCTAGTCATGGAGACGTTCCTGAGAAGTGCGATGTCCAGCACATCAGGTCTATACTGTCCTTGATAGTGCGTCGACTCTACTGGTCCCAGCTCTAGGTATTCATGCATATCGGCATGAGCATGGAGCACTTGGCCGTTTCGATTCGTGGCTCTGCTCTATAGTGCGTGCTTGGCATTGAATTCACCAGCAGCAATTTTCGAAATATTGCTTCCCAACAGAAACTGAAGTTTGAAATGACAAAAGGTTCATTTGACAAACGTGTCTCTTGCAGGAGAGCCTCGATGTTGTGCTCGACGACAAAATTCTTCAAGTCGAGCTTGCGATTACGAATTCCATTGGCATTCCAAAAGACTATCTCCAGGGATTTAGGCAATCTAGGTTATCTAGACATTGGTAATTCCGGCTATCACGTTTGAATTCAATGTGAACATTTTTTCGAGCACGGGGAATTCAACAAATAGCTTCTTCATCTGGTACGAAGCGGCACAGATGTCAGAACCCTCTTGAGCCTGAGGTGAGGGTGCGGATCGGAAGGGGGGCTTCGCCGAAGAGCTAGCACCCATGGATGCAGCATTCGAAAAGCTAACCCCCTCCTGGACGCGTTCAGACCCCACAGGTCTCCCTGTTGGGGTAGACTTTCTGCCTGAACGATTTGAGGCCCTCCTTTTTACCCTCGGGAACTCAGGACAGCCTCGGTAATAAGCAGTGTGGGCCCTCTTACAGTTGTTACACTTCGGGGGTCAGACCTTGCCTTCATGCATTCCGGCGTGAGATAACGGCCGGCACATTTAACGCAAATGGGAACTGCTAGGCAGTTCCTCTGGAAATTACCAAAACGCTAACAGCGATGGTACTGACCCACCGAAGCGTTGGGGTGCTGAGGCTCAACCTGCACCCTCACACTCAAGAGGTCTTTGACCTCAAGGATATGCCTTTGGTCCTTGTTGACTAGGACAAGGACTGTCGGCATAGACTTGTTAGCCCGCTTCATGCAGGTCACTGAAGTAAGGACAAAGCCCCTGGCTTCTAGCTCCTCACGAATATCCTCAGTCGCTAAATGTTCTGGCACGCCCCTGAAGACGGCACGAATTTGCCGGTCCTCAGGGAGGGAGTAGGTGTGGTGAGGGATGTTCTCCCTCACCAGATCCCTCGACAGACGACGATAGTCGTCAGGAGTGACGAGCTGGACCTTAATCCCGTCGTGTAAGTGGAGAGCCTTGGAGAAATTGATCTTCTCCTCAGCTGCTACCTTGACCAATCTCACCCACTTGTCCTTCTGGCGGACAACGATGGGCGGGATCTTAATCTTATTTGCCAAGGGATGGGCGTTGGCTTCAAGATGGGTAGTAGTAATAGTAGGGGGAGGGGGAACCAGGCTCCTTACCCTGGACTGTACGGGAAGTGCTCACAGAGTTCTCTGAGAGGCTGTCAACTGGAGATGGAGCACCTGGTGTTACATCAATTTTTTTCGGATAAAGGAATTTTTTTCGATTTAGTCTTAGGGGGTGGCCACCTTGCGGACCTGATTTGGACTGCTTAAAATTTTACTTTCCTTGTGGGAAGAATCGGAGTCCGAGTAATATTTGCGGGCCTCAGCCTCAATGTTTTTGAGGACGGCCTTATTTTTCAGTATTTTTCCTATCGGTTATTCGTAAAGTTGTCACTTTTCAACTTTCTCCTCAGGAGGAAGCGGGAGGAACTCTTCTTAGGAATGGAAAAAAATTAGCTTACCTTTGTTATTCGACTTTCGTTATTTGTTAGTCGACTTTGTTTTTTGTTGTTAATGGAAGAGGAGGAGGAAAGGTTACTGTCGTCGTCGAAATCAATAAGCAGTTCACGGGCAGGCGGGGTAGTAGCCACTTCCAACCGCCGATCTGTCAACGAGTGACAGTCGGCCTCTGGAACCGGCACTATTTTGCCCTGCAAATCTGCCTGGGTCAGGACCAAGAAAGAAAAAAATTGGCATGTCATGCCAACGAACTCACCCCTGTCCCTCCCAGCCAGGTTGCGAAGCAGTTCCTCCATCTGCCTCTGAAATCAAAATATAAAAATAGCACAAACTCAAAACGATAGCTGTCAATGAACAATTAAGAGATATGATTTTCTAAGCGTACTCACCAGAACCAAGGGGCTCGCTCACAACAACAACACACACAAACTACCAACACAACAAGAGAAACACAGAGCTGCTGCTCATCAACCAGAATACCGGTAAAATTTGAAAAAATTACGGAGCTCAAAATAAGTACGTGACTGTCAGTCTGACAGCCAACGTCACCTGCGAATGTAATGTGTTCTTCCATGAAAGTTTGGTTATTTGTATTTAACTGACTTGCAAATTGAAGCATTCGACAGATATCCTGTTTTTCCCTCGTTTACATTTTCATCAATTAGTGATGTTAACTCGACAATCATCACCTCCCCTACGCCAATGTTCCGCACAGCGGAAAGATATAAATCGCAATCAAGACTCAAGCCCAAGTCATAGCACATGCCGACTTCTTAGGTCAAAACTCCCAACAACAATGAGTGTAGGTCGAATTTATTGCGCATTCTGGTGATCTTTTCTCGGGGCCCATAAAAAAGTCACACTCCGTACAGCTTTCTTAATTACACGCTAATTATATTCATAAATTGGACGAATCTAATTTATATTTCGGGCGATACATTTCCAATACGCCTACGAAATTTATAGCGTCCAATTAAAGAAGTTTCCGTCGGAATAATATAATTATGAGGGTCGCGTTAATCAATCTCCAGAAGGGTAGACGGAGACTGATAGTTTCGAAAAGGCTCGCAGAGGGCCTTGTGGATATGTTTCGGGAAATTACAATCGGTTAGGAACAGAGGATTGATGGGTCTGAATTGAAGAGGTGAAAGGTTTGAATACGTTTATGAGTTTAAAATATTGTCCATAGTTTTTCATTATTCAATTTATGACATAGAAAAATAATTATATTGCTCAATGAACACAAATCATGAACTCGAATCAGCCGATACTTGATGAACATCCATGATAATAAGTACTGAATATTTGAGTATTTGGAGATTTCCACAACAGAACCCAGATTTCATAAAATTATTTTTAACCTATATAAATTCTGGAGAAGAGAACTGAGTAGAGTGAGAAATTTGTTACATTTAGGAATCCTAAACGTTCAGATGAAACCCTCTTGAAAACATTCATACAAGATGCTCCATTTGAAAATGGAGCATCGACGATAATAATCACAAAGTGAGTTGTGCTAATGACCTGATATTGAACATATTCGACATATTGTCACGCTTGAAAACAATTTCCATTAAATATAAAAAAACTCCTCAGATTACAGATATTATCAATGAAATGATTGAACTTAGGGAGAAAGCCTACCGTAAATACAAAAAATTGCAGGACGAAGGTCATTGGAACTATTACAAACAATTCAGAAATCATGTAAATATAGCTGTCCGTAACAAAACGATATGGTATCTAGAATTCTGTGAAAGGAACAAAAATGATAGTAAGATTCTGTGGAAAAGATCATGAAATTTGAATATACACAGCTAAACAACTATATCCATACCGGAATATCTCGACAACCCTAAGAGCACTTTATACAGTCATCATCAAATAAGTCTGAACCCGAACAAAATTTGTTGAATAAGTATATTCACAATAGGAAATCTAAATTTGGAAAACTTTTTATTTCTCGATTCAGAAAACATATTGACTCTTGTCTTCAAAAGGCTTATTGTTCATTGAAAATGCTTTACCCTCAGAGACATGTTCTTTCACAATCATCATCATCATGAATCATATAAAAAAAAACAGAAATCATGTTGCAAATATCTATCGAAATATCTGAAAATCTTTCACGTATCATTTCTTCCCCAACTATTTTTCTAGCCTTTTGCAAGGTCCACTAAATCGCCATTTAGGCTGAACGCCCAAAAAACAAATGATCGAAGTCCCTTTACAAGTTATTATTATCAAAATGATTAGATTGTCATAGCTATAAAGAGGCGGACGCAAGACGGAACATCAAGATCTCAATCTGTTTTGTTCGGTGTTCGTTGAGTGAGGTAATAAACATAGCAGGCGATGGGATCCCCAGATATCCGCTGTCCATATTGCGGGTTAATATTCCTGGCGTTTAATTTTCTTTTAATTTACACAATTCATCATATGTTCGTGTAACGAAGGTAGAGGAAGGGATAATTTACAAATTTTATATATTTCGTACATTTGTAATAATGATAATAATAATGATACCATAGTCAATCGTTTTCGTTTATTTTTATGTCCAATGATGACATGACTTGAATTTTACTGAAACCATTTCGATCAGAAAAGGTTCAAAGAAAAACTAAAATCTTTTCAACCAACTATAATAAATTTTTTAGACTCAGTGAAGAAACTGCAATATCAATGCTGACATGAACTATATAAACTATAAACTATTCAATAATGAAGGGTTTACGAATAGCAAAACAATTTCGAAAATGTCGGATTTCCATACTACGAACAACTGAAATTTGAATATTTATTTATAAAAACACAAATTCATCGAAACGCAAAACAACTATCAGTTAATTCATCAATGATGTACACACAAAAAAGTCATGATTAACTCATTATGTTCAGATTTGTTAATGAATTCAACAAATTATAATTCGTTTTTTTCTTCTTTGCTTTCGTTCACCATCATTGAGATATGGAAGTAAGCGAACGAAATCGAACAAAACATTGAAAGTTTGAGAAAATCTGAAAGTTCTTTCATAAATTCAAGAGACCCACAAAAATAAACCTCTACGTATAACAAACAAAATATTTGACACCCATTACTCGAGTATTGAGTTAGTTCATAATTGGCGCATATATATTTATAACGACATGCAATGTTATAATGATTTAATAATTGTAGTTATTATTATTTTATTGAAATAATTTTGATTCGGCTAGACTCTTATGTTGAGTTGAAATTTCTATAACTCGATGTATAGATTTTTTTCTCAACACCTCAGGTGGATTCAAGCTCAAACACAAATATCACCTACCCAGAAACAATCTGAATAGCAGGTGTACCTGTAAATAAATTTTGGAAAGACACCACTGACAATGGAAAAATATAAAACAGTTTAATAGAAATGCAAAATCTGAATTTTAAATATAAATAACCCAATGAGAACAGCAAATTATTCTAAAGATTGTTCTATGCTAGACCGAACTAATTAATGTGAATTTTCGAACGCACTATCAGTTTATGAAATGTCTGTTATTATGTTCTGTCCATTTTGCAATTCCATGCTTGATGGAAATCGATGATTTTTTTTTAATTTCGTTTCAGTTTGTCCAGTACTCAATTTTTGGAAAAACTATTCATCTATATGCACATACATATCAATATGGAAATAGGTAGATACCTTATTTTCCTTGTGTGGGTTTTGTGCAGTGAAGATCGTGTATTTATCGGATTTTTCTCTCCCTTGTTGGAAATTTTCCAAGTATTGGATTTCTCGATAAGTTTCTGGTTTGTAAGTGGATTATACAGGTTGATATTGTTTTTACTTCTTCCTAGTATAATCTTTCTATATCTATAAGTGCTCAATTTTTACTAATTTTCATAAAGTTTCAATTCAATTTCGGTAGACAAATATTTTGCGTGGCGTCTACTTCCGTTGCCTGTTTAAGAATCTCTTCTTGTTGATGAAAAAGTTGAGAATCTTTTACTTTCCTTAGTTACCAACTATACATTCTTGTCTCTTCAAATTTCCAACATTATTATATTATAAATTATTGACTCTATAAGTATGCTACTTGTTTCTAAATTTAGATAAATCTTTTCTTAATATTTATGTTGATACATGTCTTACCTCACTTATGTCTAAACATATTAATTTTTCATTAGCATAATTTCATGGCCGTGTCTGAGAAAAGAGTTTATAATCATAATTTTTAAACTTTCGTCATTTCTAAATATTTACAAGTTTATGTTGTCTCTTCTAATTTTATTCAACATTATTCAACAGATATCATTTTATTTTCAAATGACATTGATTAACAAATTAACAACCTCTGCCGGTTGTCTATTTCATGAAAATAATAACAACATCACCAAAATAGTTTTTGAATACTCAAAACTTTACCCACTTGTTGATATACCAATAGATATGAAATTCTGCTGAACTCTGTGTTGTCTATAGAATCATGTTATTGGCTCTTTAGAAACATTTCTCAATATCACAAAAAAGTGCACGTCGTACTGTTAGACATCTCGAAGGCCTTCGACCGCGTCTGGCACGAAGGCCTTCTGCACAAACTCATTACGTTCGACCTACCTCGGGGACTGGTCCGGTGGATAGGATCCTTCCTGAAAGGTAGAACCTTCCAGGTCAGAGTAGAGGACTCTCTGTCCAACAACAGAGAGATCCTCGCTGGAGTGCCCCAGGGAGCCGTACTCTCCCCGATGCTATACTCGCTCTACACTAGTGATCTACCTAGGACTGAGCGAGTCAAGGTCTCCCTCTACGCCGACGACACGGCTCTCCTCTCCTCTTCCATGGGTCGGGAGCTCGGGATCGTCTACATGC